>CM069908.1:156307862-156447862 GCA_036172215.1 Camellia granthamiana
GCCATTGCCGCAGCCTAGGTCGTAAGGAAGGTAGCAACCCTAGCCGTAGCCAAGGAAACAGCAGCCCAGGCCGCAGCCAAGGCAGAAGCACATGCAGTAGCCAAGGTTGCAAGCAAGGCAGCAGCAGCCAAGGCCGCAGCCAAGGCTACAGCACAGTTAGCAGGCTAAGGTAGCAGTCGAGGCAACAGGCCAGCCCACAGCCAAGGCAACAACCAATGTAGTAGGCCAGCTTGTAGCCAAGGCAGCAGCCTAGGCCGTAGCCAAGGCAGCAGCACAGGCAGCAAGCCAAGGTAGCAGTGCCAGGCCACAGCAGGCCGTAGCCCAGTAGCAACCAAGGCCGTAGCCAAGACAGCAGCACAGGCAGCAGGACAAGGCAGTAGGCTAAGGTAGCAGCCAAGGCAGTAGTGCCAGGTAATTGCCACGACAGCAGCCAAGGCAGCAGCTCAGACAGCAAACCAAGGCAGCAGGCCAGCCCGCAGCTAAGGCAACAGTGCCAGGCCGCAACCCAGAAGTAGCCAAGGTAGCAGTACCAAGCCACAACAGCCTGCAACCTAGCAACATCCAAATCCATAGCCCAGGCCGCAGCCAAGAGAGCAGCACATGCAACAGTAAAGACAGCAAACCAGCCCCCAGCCAAGGCAACATTGCCAGGCAACAGCCTAGGCCTCGGCCTTGATGCCGCATTGGCCACAGCCTAAGCCGTCGCAAATCGAGCCACAATTTCTTTTCGTGGCATCATCATCTTATCCAATTGCAAATTGTTGCATGTCGCATTGCACTGGTTGTTTTGTTATCACCTATTGTATTTTTTTATCGCTTTGTCCGATAATGTGTCCTATTTCGTATATTTTTACCGTTTGTTTTGAATATGATTCTTTTATATTCTTACCTTAACCATGCCAAATAATTAATAATGCACTTGTATTAATTTTCAATGTCATTTCTTATTTTTTTTTGTTATTTTTCTTGTATTTTTTGAATTTTTATTTATTTATAAAAATTTAAATAAAATAAATAAAAATTAAAAAAAATTAAAAAATTACTATAATTACTAGTGCCTCATCCTTGAATTATTGGAATCATTTTTACAATCACTATTTTTAGGAATTTTTATTATTTTTTAAATATTAAAATAGAATTAAATTAAAATAAAATAATTCGGTGGCCGAATTTTTAAATTTTTTTTTATTGTGTCTTGATTTATTTTCTTAATTATGATTGAAAATTCATGAAAGAAAATGTTACTTTTTAAAAAAACTCCATTATGACTCCTCGAGCATAGGTGATGTTTCCTCCTGCCAGATGGAAAAAGGATTAACAAGCTACTATAAGGGGGGCACCTCCATTAAGGCTAGCCAGCATGGCTAGGCCACAGGCCACGCCCATACCAGTGCACGTGCTTGGCATATGCTGTTGCTTGGCTTATGGCATTGAAAGTCCATAGCCAAGCATAGGATATGTCGAGTGGCGGCCCGCGATGGTGGCGGTGGCACAGTGGCCTTGGTCGGCAACGCGGTGTAGCCCATGCGCGGCCTTGGCTGCAGCCTGGTCGGCATGCCAGCTTAGCGTGCACGCATACGGCTTGGTTGACGTTGCAGCATGACATGCTCACGGCCTTGGTGGCCTAGCGGACTTGGCAACATGGCGCTCTCGCAACCTATGCAGCATGCCAACCTGGTCTACGTGCGATTTTGGCAGCATGGCATGCCCGCGGCCTAGGCGGCTTGGCAGTATGGCATGCACGCGCCTTTGGCACCATGGCATGCCCGCGGCCTAGGTGGTGTGGCAGCCTGGCCTGTGCGTTGCCTTGGCAGTATGGCAGCCTGGCCCGCGCGCGGCCTTAGCAGCATATCAAGCCTGTAGCCTTGGCAGCATGGGAGCTTGGCCTGTGCGTGGCCTTGGCAGCATGTGAAACCTATGACCTTGGCAGCATGGCAGCCTGGCTAGCATGCAGCCCTAGCCGTGTGGCATGCCCATGGCCTAGCCAGCAAGACTACTTGGCCTATGCACGGCCTTGGCAGCTTGGCATGCCCGCGGTTTTGGCAGCATGGCAGCATGGCAGCTTGGAACATTTGATTTCGTTGTTTGTTTTGAAAATTGTTTCGAACGTGTACCACTTGAAAAAAGTGATTGTATATGTACATTACTCAAATTATTCTAATTCAAACAATTAAACTTCATCCATAGGCATTCAAGAAATTTATCATTTAAGCAGTTAGTCTCATGATAAGCATGCTAAACATGGCAACAATCACACGCATGCGATATGCTAAAGAAAATAAAAGCTCACCTAGTACTCCGAGCCAAGAAAGATGACAGAGTTAGAATAATGCATGATCCTAACTATGCAATATGACTAATGCAACACATGTGATATGTAATTCCTAGGCTCGACTACTAATTATGGCATATGATCAATTTGATAGCATGCGGTCTAAGCATGTATTCAAAGAAGCGTTAAACTAACAATGCAAGTTAGCGTGATGAATTGAGCTCGATGCATGCAAAACAAGTGGATACAAGGCATGAGAGATGCTAAACGAAACATGATGCTTTAATCTAATCATCAAAAGCAAGTAAATAAAAGGGAGAAAGACGTGGGGTTGGAAGACGTACACATTATTACAACATTATACCCTCGCGCAGAAGGGTCTGAATAAAATAACTAGCTAAACTAATTAACTAGATATTACAAAATGAATTAACTAAGTATTACAAGCTGAATGAAACTAACTATTCTAGCTAGTTATTGCAACATCACAACTAATTAACTATTCTAGCTAATTATTACAAATTGGAACTAACTAATTAATTACACTAATTGATTAATTACAAAATTCTAATTAGCCAATTAATTAATTACAACATGAAGTAACTAAATTAATTACTCTAATTACTCTGCCTCGGGAAATGAGGAATGCTCATGCATGCGCGTGGACTTCCACCTGAAAAGGCCACTGTTTCTACTGCTAGATGCCTCTGTTGCACAGTAGAACACTTGCATTGTTTTCAACTCAGAACTAACTCTGTTTCATTTTAAAAAGGCACTACTGGATTTTGCAAAGGTGGCCGGCAGGCTAGAAGTGGTGGCCTATCGGCCACAGATGATGGCCTGCCGTCCACAGGAGGTGGCTTCCCAGCCACAAAAAGTAACCTGCTGGCCACTGCTACCTGGTTCTTTCTGCTGCAACAGAGAGCAAACATTGCACAATACAGGGTATTCTCAAGGGTTGTTTGCACAACTTACCCCTCCTTATCATTAGACAGCTTAAAGGAGTAGTAAATTTGAATCGCAAACCATCAATTGATGCAATTTCATTGCATGATGGCTTATGAATCCAAGTGTGCAAGTTCAATAAATGCAACAAATAAAGACTCTCAAACCCCCTCCCTATCATGGATTGATCAAGGGAAGTGGTTGACATTGACTCTTGAACCGTTTACATCACTAACAAGTATGAAACGATTCAAGGCTCAAGGGTTCAATTAATGTTCGATTGAACCCAAACTTGATTGTTATCTTGCATCACTTTTAACCCCAATTTTATTACTCCATTTTAATTACCAACCATTCCTTAGTAAATTAAGTCCAAAGATGAGCTTTAAGTCCTCTAATGGAAAGAAGCATCAAACCAAGAGTTGTTTTAGACATGAGAGAAGCTTCATGCCGTTGGTAATGAACCCCCAAAGGGATTAAACCATTAAGCATGAGACCTCAATCTCATGCTTGATACAAGCAACTAGTTTGAACCAACTTTCAAAGCAAAGCAAAAGCCAAGAAATGAGGGAGGTTATAGAAGTGATTAAGAGTGATCACAAGTATGAAAAGCCATAAATAAGCATTATCAACTCAAATAAGATGGTGGCTAAGACCTAAACCACCAAGCCTATGAGGACAATTACACTATAAGCATACAATACGAAGCTCAAATGTAATAAACACTTAAAAATAGTCCCAAAACAGGTCTGAAATGGCCCTAAAACATGCTGGAATTAAGTTAACAAAAGCTAGAATAATGAGCTAAAACATGGAGCATGTTAGGCTAGTGAACAAACACAAGGAGAAGAGGCTACCCCCTCCATTTTTGAGACTTCAAAACAACATTTTAGCCACTAAAATAACTCTAAAAATCAGAGTAAAAAAAGCTCAAAACAAGATAGTGTAAAGATGGGAAACACAAGGGTAAATGCTAGAAGAGCATGGTGGAAAGAAGGGTGAACCACCACTTCACCCTTTGAGGCCTTAAACCACAAGTTTCAGCCCAAAAATACAGAGTTTATATAGCCCAAAAACAATAGAAAAACAGTAGAAAAAAAAGCAATTAAAGCAAGGAAACAAACAAAACCTTATACCTCTTGAAGAGAAGACCAATTCTAGGCAACAATTCAAGGCTTACACACCCTCTAGAGCTCAAACTATGCTCAAGAGTATCTCAGCTCAAAGATGGTAAGGTTTGGTTTAGAGTGTATAGACAAAAGCTTACAAGAGCTTAGGAAATTTCAAGAGAGAGAGAGAGAATTTTTGCTCCAAAAATTCCAACCTTAAAAATGGAAGGGGAGGCCTCCTATATATAGAAAACCATGCAACTCCCTTAGAAACATCCATACATACACGTGTAGGTAGATACATGAACCTGTGCAAATAGCTGGCACAACTGGTAGAAAATATCTACAACACACACCTGTGGCCGACAGCCAATAGCGGTGGCTGGCAGCCCACAAAAAGTGGCCTGCAAGTCCCAGGGTTTTTGGGCTTGAAAAACTAGGGTTTTGGTGCAAAAATAGGGCACAAGGTTTGCAGGAGTTGAAGGCTCAAAGCTATGGCATTCCGCTGAGGACTTCGAGTACCTGACAAGCATATATTCATCATCGGGTGTGTAAGCGGTGACATCCAAGTCGTAAGGACGGTCAAAAATGGGGTGTCTACACTAGCTTATTGACGTGTCGCCTAGCTTGCATGCCCGTGGCCAAGGCTGGGGCACTTTGCAAGGCTATAACACAGGCAGTAGTACAACATGCAGTAGCACAGGCCGCGGCCAAGGCAGCAGCCTAGCCCGCAGCCAAGCAGTAGTGCAGGTAGCTGCCCAGGCTGCAACCTATGCCGCAACCAAGGCAGCAACTTAGGCCGCAGCACAAGCCACGACTAAGGCAGAAACCTAGGCCATAGCTAAGGCTAGCTAAGGCAGCAACTCTAGCCACAGCCCAGGCCATAGCCAAGGCAGTCGCCCAAGGCGTAACCCAGGTAGCAGCATAGGCCACTACATAGGCCGCGGCAAGGTAGTAGCCAAGGCAGCAGCATTGGCCACAGCACAGACAAGGTAGCCAAGGTAGGCCGCAACCAAGGCAGCCGCATAGGCCGTAGCCAAGGCAGTAGCCTAGGCCGCAGGTGAGGTAGCAGCACTAGCCGCAACATAGGCAGTAGCTCAGGCCGCAGCCAAGGTAGCGACCTAGGCTACAGCCAAGGCAACAACTCTAGCTGCAGCACAGGCCACAACCAAGACAGCAACCCAAGCCACAGCCAAGAAAGCTGCCCAGGTCGTAGCGCAGGCTGTAGCACAGGCCGAGCCAAGGCAGCAACATTGGCCACAGCACTGGCTGTAGCATAACCATGGTAGCCAAGGAAACATCCAAGGTAGCAGCCCAGGCCGCAGCCAAGGAAGCCAAGACAGCAGCACTGGCCGTAGCATAAGCTGCAGCCAAGGCAGCAGCCCAGGTGTAGCGTGCTTTTCGTGCTTCTGTCGGATACGACTAGCCTTACAGTTTGGACTCCCATGGTTCTAAATCTGATTTCACAAGTGCAATGTGAAACAGTGAAAACACAAAAAGAGTCCAAATTAGGCAATTCTTTTGGAAAATTGATTTGAATCAAAAATGCCAAAAATGGATTGCATTGCCAGATTTTAGAGTCGCCACCTAAATATTTTTGAAAAATTTAGGAAACCCGTGACTCATGCCGAATGCCACTTATCCGTCATCACCAAAGTGTCTCGGCTCGGGAATTTATGTACGAGAGGGGAAGGTCATGAATTGAGTACCCCACTAGCCAGATCAAATATCGGCCTCTACTAATCATGATGTGATTCTTATTTACATTATATGCTCTTGTTCCGATTATTAGACTAACATTACTATGTGTTGCACATAAGTATAGACTAATTTGTAAAAGTTGGAACACTTTTGATTCGTGTTTGTTTGAAAATTATTTTTGATACTCGTCACTTCGAAAAGGTGAGTTTGTATGTACACTAAGCAATACATCCCAATTTTCGCAATTAACCTTCATCCACAGGCATTGAAAGAGTTATATCACTTAAGCATTTAGCCTCATGGAAAGCATGCTCGATATGGCAACAATCACACGCGATGCAAGATGCTAAAGCAATAAACGCTCACCTAGTACTCCATGGCAAGCCAAACAAAGCAAAATAATTAAAAAATATGCATGTTCCTAAACAATGCAATGTGACTAATGCAACGCATACATTTATGCAATTTTTATAGGCTCAGCTATGAGCATGGTATATGATCCAATTCCAAGACATATGATAAATCACGTATTCAAACAATGAAAACGAAATTGACATTGGTTAGGATGATAAGTCGAACCCAAATGCATGTGAGACGAGTGTATGCAAACATGAGAATGCTAAGCAACATGATGCTCTACACTACCATCATAAGCGGAGAAACAAAAGGGAGAAAGAAATGGGGGTTGGAAGACAAACATGCTTATTACATATTTTGCCCTCGTGCAAGAGGGTCCGAATGAATGTCCAAGTGTCCGAATTAAACTAATTATTACAAAACCAAATGAATGAATAAATAACTAATTAGCTAAGCTATTACAACGAGACTAATAATAAGAAATAAGCTAGCTACTTAATTTATTACAATAAGGGTACATAATCAAACTAGCTATCTAAGTTACTCAACAATAAACATTCATAATCATTACAATAATGCTAATTATATTAAATTACAATGATAATGAGAGCATTAATTTACGACATTTGATAGAACTAAAAAGCATAAGGATGGCATGCATGCGACAGTTTTCAGAAGCAACTCTGTTTGCCTTCCTTGGAATTTGCCCTGTTTCACTTTCAGCCACTGCCCTCTATTTTCTGCAAAATACTCTATTTACCAAATATTAGGGCCCAACCGGCCCCCAATGAAGCCCGACCGGACCCAAATAGGGCCAGCTGTGCCCTAATTTTATGCAAAGCTCTGTTTTTGTGCTCTGAGGTGAAAACAGTGCAGATAGAATTTTCTGAACTTTGTTTGTCCCTCTTACACTTCTCTGTCATGGAAACCCTTAACAAAAGGATGGAGTCGTTTCCAAAACCATCAATGAGTAAGTTGCTTGCTTGATGATTTCAGCCACGATTTGGACAAAAAATCAATGAATGTAATGAATCAACACCAATCCCTCCACTTTATCATGGAGTGCGCTCAAAGGGGGAAGTAAAGACGCTTCAAGGGTTGTCAAAACACCATGAATTGACGTGTGATGACTCTTGACACAATAGACTCGGCATAACATCCGGCTGAACCCAAGCAATATAACTCATGTTCTTTATGTTGGTTAGTTCATTTTAAGCCAAATTCATTAGTCTTTCCCATTCTTTAATCCGTTTGTCCAAGGTGATGATTACGTCCACTAAATGAGAAGCATGTCAAACGGGAAGTGATTCTCAACATGAAATAGAGATCATGCCGTTGACGATGAACCTTCGTAGAGATTAAGCCATTAAGCATAGATCTCTAGCTCATGTTTTGAATAACCATCAACCGGTTGAAACAACTCTCAAACGAAAGAAATGAATGGTAAGTTGCTTATTGAAATGAGGCTCTTAACATGGAAATCAATTAAAGAAAAGCTAAGAACAACACACAACAAACTATTAATGAGAACTTATGAGACAACAAACGAACTAATCAAAGCTTGAACCAATTAAACAACCTATGACAGCCCTAAAACAACCCCTAATAGCTAAAAAATAGTGGCTCAAAGTGCATGAAAAGAGCCCAAAAAGCTAAACAACAAGCAAAGAAAATAAGGTTAGTAAGTAAGAATAAGGAGAGGTGGCTAACCCCTCCACCTTTGAAACCTCAAAGCAAGATTTTTAGCCTCTTTTAAACTTTGAAAATCAATTTGGAAAATAAAGAAAAGGGTGTAAAACAAGGGTTTGAGCTATAGGTGAAGGTGCATGAAAGAGTGTTAACTCTTTTTACCCATTAGTAGCTATCCAAACCTAAGCTTAGACAGTTGAAATGGATTCAAAATAGCACAAAAACACAAGAAGTAGATAGCAAGAGATAGAACAAGAAGTAAAAGAGAAGGTGGTAAGCTTACACCTCTCAAAGAAGCAAGCTCTTGTTTGTAACACAAACTTGGTTTAAGCACTCTCTCAAGCTTGAATTGTGATGCTCAAGCCTCAACCAAGGTTCTAAGGCTATGATCTAAGGTGATGTATTATGTATGGATATTGGTCAAGAGAGATAGGTTGGCTCAAAGATGACTTGTATAGGAAGAAGGAGCTCTCTCTTGTGTGTATATGTTCTTTTGAAATTTTTTAGCCCTTAAAACAAAGGTATAACCTTGTTTTTATAGAATTTGAGCAAAACAAGTCGAAATATCTTTAAAAAAAGAGAGTTGGTGGGCTTTCGCGCAGAACAGTGTGTATCGCCATCGAGGCACGACCAAACCCAAATAGACACGGCTGACTTCCAATGGGGCATGACCGGGCCCTAATATGCTGCCCCATTCCCTAGTTTCAAACCCAGTATAAGGTGGCACAACGGTAAAAAATGAATGTCTGAGGTAAGAATGAGACAAGTAGGAAGGTTTTGGGATTATTTCGGGGCTCGACTTTGGATTCCCTTGCTGAGAACTCGAATTACACAATGAAGTTTTCATCATCGAGTGCGCTGGACTAAGCGCCTAAGTCTTACGGGTGTTAAAAAATGGGGTGTCTACAGTTGCCCCTCTTTGACAGAGCTCGAAGTCATAAAATGATGTGAGTGAATGTTAGAGCCTAGAGACAACCCATTTGATGCGGCCGTAAGACTTGGGCAATAAAATGAACCAAAATACAAATACCAAAGGTTGAATCCGAAGGTTGTCTACATATCCCTTTGCAAGGAATCAAACCTGTATAGTTCAGGGGCAAAATGCAAAATGACATGCAGAAATCATAATTTATGATCATGCAACGAAATAATGCAATGAAACACTCATATATATGTTAACAAGTAATGAAACAATGCAACAAGCGATAAAAAGAATACAACACCTGAACAAAAGCATAAATTCAAGCAAAACAAACTAAGCCATGTATCACACGGAAAGAAGTGAATAAATAAACATGTCTCACGTGAAAGGGCAAAGAGAGTACGAAGCGAACTATGTCTCACACAGAGAGGATATAAGAAAAAAAATGTAAACCTAACTACAACTCAAGTAGGAAGGGTGAAAAAGATACAAGCTAGACTACGTCGCAGGTAGAGAGGGTGAAAAGCTCCAAGCCAAACTACATCTCACACAGAGAGGGCGAAGGTGGTGTGAACCCCAGGTGTACCAGATGTTTTAACCGAGGAACTCGAGATCTTAACGCGTCACACGTGAAAAGAGGAAAAACGGTGTAAACAAATAGGTGCACCTACCATTCTTAACCAAGGTAAACAATCCTTATGCGTCGCACGCGAGAGGAGGAAAAGGTGGTGTGAACAAACAGGCGCACATGCTGTTGTTAACCAAAGTAAACAATCCTCACGTGTCGCACGTGAGAGGAGGAAAGGTGGTGTGAACAAACAGGCGCACCTTCGGATTCAACCTTTGGTATTTTTCATGAGTTCGAATACCAAATACCAAAGGTTGCCTACTCGGACTCGCCTTTTTCTCGTGTCCCCGCCTTTCGGAAAGGGTTTGAAATGAAAGGCCTTAAAGTTGGGTCTCTCGCGGTTCTGAATCTAGTCTCACAAGTGCAATGTGAAACTGATAAACACCAAAGAGTCTAATCCGACAAATCTTTTTTTGGAAAATCGATTTTAAATCAAATAATGCCAAAATTGGACTGCTTTGTCAGATACAGAGTCGCCACCTAAATATTTTTTTTTGGGGAAATTTAGGAAACCCTGACTCATGCCAAGGCCATGTGTCTGTCATCACCAAAGTTGCCTCAGCTCGGGAACTTAGGTACGAGAGGGGAAGGTCCTGAAATGAGCACCCCCGCTCGCCCGATCAAAGATCGGCCTCTACTAATCATGATATGATGTTTTATAAACATTATGTGTCCTTATTTCAAATATTAAACTAGTTTTACTGTGTGACGCGCACAAGGCAAGTATAGACTAAAATTGCAAGAATTAGAACAATTCAACTCATGTTTATTTTCGAAAATGGTTTGAATTTGCCGCCCTCAAGTGGGCTTAAAGATGCGGTTTTGCCACCAAACAAGATGGGTTGAAAACATGATTTTGCCACAACAAAGTGGGCTTAAAACTCACACTCATTGAATTGTTCCAATTCAAACAACAAGCCTTCATCCACAGGTATTCATATAGTTTAACAAGTAAGCACATAGCCTCATGGCAAGCATGCTAAACATGTCAATATGGCAATCACACTCATGCAAGTATGCTAAAGCATAAAACTCACTGAGTACTCCAAGCCAAAATAAAAACTAGTTAGAAAAGATGCATGATCCTAACTATACAATATGCCTAATGCAACACATGCAATATGAAATTAATAGGCTCGGCTACTAATATGGCATTTGATTTGATTCAATTTGATAACATGCTTTGAAACACGTATTCAAATAAGTATTGAAATAACAATATAGTTTGAATGATGCGCCGAGCCTTGGTGCATACAAGACAAATGAATGAATGCAAACATGCAAGCATAAGGTATGCTAATTGAAAATGTCCCTAATCTAACCATCGAAAGCGATTAAATAAAAGGGAGAAAGACGTGGGGTTGGAAGACATACATGGACGGACGCACACTTATTACAACATTACGCCCTCACGAAGGAGGGTCTAAATGAAAAGGCTAAGCTAAGCTAATTAAACTAATCTAATTAAGCTAATTAGACTAATTATTACAAATCAAATGAATAACTAGCAAACCAATTACTAATTATTACAACACTTTAACTAATTAGCAACTAATTAATTAAAACGATATACACTAATTAAAACATGCAAGGCATTAAACTATGCTGCTATTGCTCCGCCTCAGGAAGCAGGAGATGCATGCACTCAATTTTTGCCCCGAAAAGCCCTCCGTTTTGCTCTCAAAAGGCTCTGTCTGCAGGGTTGAGCACATTTTAGGATCTTTCTGCTTCAACTTACCAAATCTCTGCTGAGGATTGCATCGGTGGCCTGCCGGCCATGGATGGTTGCTGCCGGCCATCTGCCGGCCAAAAGTGTGCCTTGCCGGCCATGGATGGGGCACTGCCAGCCACTGATGCTCTGAGTCACCACACTGCAACAGAGCACAAACAGAGCAAAATGAAGGTTTTTCTAGAGGTTTATTTGTACTATGCCCCTCTTTATCATCTCAAAACCTTAAAGGAGTGGCACACTTGGATCTAGAACCACCAACCAAGCATTTTCAATGCATGATGGCCAAGGAACCAAGGAGTACAATTTCATTGTATGCAGAAACAATACTCAAGACCATCACCCTATCATGTGTGATCAAGGGCAATGGAGACCAAGGGGATTGGCTCATTTCATCACTTTGAGTATGAAATGCTTCAATCTTCCTTGTGTTCAATATAACATCCGATTGAACACATGAACACAATATGCTTATCTTGCTCAAGTTTTACTTATCACTTTTGTTTATTCATTTTAATTATCAAATCATTCTTTAATTGATTAGTCCAAAAGGTGTATGTCCTCTAATTGAGAATGGGCTTAAACCACAAGTGCCTTGAGCATGAAAGAGCCCTTATGCCGTTGATAATGAACTTCCGGAGGAATTAAACCATTAAGCATGAATGTCTCCATTTCCCACTCAAACCAACAAAGGGGTTCAAAGCCACTTTCAAAATAAATGAAAGAGTGAAGAATAGAGGGAGATTGCAGATATTTCAGTGCTGAAATGGAGTGCAAAATGATACTAAAACATGCAAGCAACTCATGCAATTCATGTTTAAAAGCCTAAAACATTAAGCTAGTGAAGCCCTTTACACTGCAACTATGCAAAAGACCTCTCATACAACACAAACAGCCCAAAACAGAGGCAAAGCAGCCCAAATCAGAGGTAGAAACATGCTGGAAATAGGCTAAGATAAGCTACAAAAACATGCTAACTTATGAGACAACTAGGCATGCAAGCAAGACAACAAGGAGGGGAGGCCAACCCCTCCAATTTTGGACCTCAAAACAAGGTTTTTACCACTGAAAATCCTCTAAAATTCAATAGTTAAAAGGCCAAAAAAACTTGATTTAAAAGCTTTGAAAAGAGGCACAAAAGCTTAACAAACTAAGTAGCAAAAGGGTGAACCACCCCTTAACTCCAAAAGGCCTTAAACCACCATTTTTAAACCATAAAACAAAGTTTTTTGGAGTTCAAAACCAGCTCAAAAACAATGTAAAAAGCTGGCAAAAAAAGTAGGCACAATAAGCTTAAACAAGTTAAGTCAATACCTTTGAAGCAAAGAGCAATTCAGCCACAAACTCAAGCTCAAATCCCCTTCCAAGGCTCAAATAAAGCTCAAAGGGACCTCAGCTCAAAGGTGAGAGTGTTTGATCAAGGGTCTATGTGCAAAAGTGTAGAGAAAACTAACTATAAGGCATAAAATAAGAAGAGAGAGAGAATTCTACAGAGAGAGAGAGAATTTTTGTCTAAACTGTCTAACCCTCCAAAATAGGGCAGAACATTCCCTATATATAGAAAAACAAGATTTGAGCTTGTATTCATCCCTCCATACACGTGTATAAAGATGCACTTCAGTGAGCAACAACTGGCATAGCTGGCAAACAAATATCTGAATAAGGAGACAGATGGCCATCGGCCACCACTGGTAGCTGACCGGCCACCACTTATGGCCGATAGGCACAGGTCATGGCCGATAGGCTGTGGGGTTGGCCGACATGCCACCCTCTCCTCCAGACTTGAAACAACAAGCTCTTGGTCCATAACCAGGCACAAAGCAGATAGGTTTAGAGGCTCAAAGACAATGTGTTCCGTCGAGGACTTCGAGCGCTTAAAATGAACACAAAAAAGAATACAAACAAGGACAATCATCGAGTGTTCAAAAGATGATGTCTAAGTCTTGAGGATGGTAAAAAATGGGGTGTCCACAATGGGGCAGTTCGGTCAAACCACACACCCCAGTTAATTTAAACACAAATCAACCCCCATTTCACACACACAAGGCTGAAACTCTCTCTCCTCTCTCTCTAACCTCCCTTTCTCTTTAGATTTCCCCTTTCCTTGAGTTACCCAACAATCCTTGCAATTTTTTTCCTCAAAACCCTTTCAAATCTCTATGTTTTGAACCGAACAAAATTTGATTTGGTGGAGTTTGAGGGGTAGGGGAGGAGCTGACCGGGGGAGAGACAGAGTGAGGCAGCGCTCACCTCCCGAGGAGTCTTTTGAGGAGTACACAACCTCTAAGGAGGAGGGAAAGGCGGTCACATACAGTCTAGCAGTCCTAGTGATGACAGTGACACACCTCCTTCGCAGCCGAGGAGGAAGAGAGGGAGGATGGGTTACTGGTTTTTTTCTTTTGCTTTCGTAGTTAGGAACTATAACTTCAGATAGACCTATGTATTTTGTGTTTGAAGACTTTTCTTTTGTTTTTGGTCTTTGTAAATAATGATCGACGTTGGACCCCCCAGTTTATAAAAAGACAAATTTTTGCAGTGATCTTCTCGCATGATATGTGATGAATGAATGACGCTTGCATGATACTTTTGTACAAGACTTTTAACAACTATGAATACTTGCTCTTGATTTGATTCTTGAATCGGATAATAACTTACAACCGGTCAAAATATAAAATACAACTCGACAACATGAAAACAAAATGAGAACAACTCGAAAAATACTAAAAAAAACACTTGGTATAAATAAAACAGGACTCAAAATACAACCATAGTACGCCGAAACAAAAGCCAGCCTTTTCTGCAACTGCACTGACCTAGGCCAGCATCTAGACCCGGCTGGGCTTCAATGAGGCACGACTGGGCAAAAAAATGAGGTCAGTCAGTGCTGTCCAGCTATCATGCACTGCTCCTTCTCAAAGTCTATAAAAGGTGCTCCCAAGCTGTTTTTCTGGCAGAACAACAAGTCCTTGGTATTTTGCTTTTAAGATGGAGACTCTTCTCAACAATAGGCTCCGAGACTGGATAGCCACTTTGGACGACTCGAAAAAGGTGAACTTTCGTGGTTTTGGCCTAAACGCTCTTTTTTCTCTGAGCCATACTTTGCTTTGTTTTTCGTTCCTCCATGCTGCTGCTTGATGCTGGAACCCGATCACACATGTGTTTCGCTTTGGATCACAGCAGATGTGTTCGACGATCGAAGAATTTCAAGCATTGATGGAATCCCAGCGTAATGAAGAAATTACGCCTTAGCCTCATTTTGGCCATGCCCAGGCTTTGGGATGGATGTGTAGGTTTTCAACACATGAGGCTCAGTCCTTGGCCCCTGATGGGGAGCTAGACATCCCCGGCTTAGTTCATCGATTTTCCGCTATTGGAAATAGGGATGACCTTCTCTAGTGAGGTTATCGGCAACATGCTCTCTGTTTATGTTTGCTTGCGCAATTCCTTCTTGCCCCTAGTTTCAGCGAAGCCAACATTCGGTTGATCGAAGTGGCCTAGTGTCTGAAAGAAAATAAGAGTTGCATGGGCTTGGCCTTGGCTGAAACCTTGATGGGTTTGGATGCCTTTCATTGGCGAGAGACTACCCGCTTTGCAGGGAGTTCGTTACTTCTTTAGGTATTGCCTCCCACCCTTATAATTTATAATTCTCATATAACTCAACACTCAATCTCTATTTTCCTCTCGAAACCCTTTTCTTACTTTTGTCTCAACGTATATCTCTCTATTCTTTAATCTCTCTTATTTTTCATCCCTTCCAAGGTATGGTTTATGGATAAATTGCAAGTAGTGGACCCTTGCCCCAAGTACTTGGCTAGAGCTTACTTTTTTCGCCAACAGCTAGTAGATTTCTCTTCAGAAGGGTTGGGGTGTGATTGGATGCGCAGCAGATTTGCAACTGACATAACTTGGCATTGCCCCTAGCTTACTTTGACTAAGATGAGCTACAACATGTCTTGTCAGCTGGGTATACAATTGATTGGCCACACACACTGCGTGTTCTATTTCCCCTTTTGGTTCAGATGCCCGTTTGGGCATGAGTAGACACGTCCAGATGAGGAGGTGGAATACCCGGCTTCATTTTCCATTCGTGGTTCACACTTGCCTCGATACCTTACTACTTGGAGGACGAGGGAGCTTCTGGCCCCTACCCCTAGCTTCAGTTAAGCCCTTTTTGGTGAGTGTTTAGCTTGGCTTGAGGACGAAGAACAAGTTGGGCCATCTTTAGCTGCAGAAACTTCCACGAGTGCAAGCAGAAGACATAGAGCTACCTGACTTGGTTGTGCCCCTAGTTTTACTGCTTTGATCTTTCTTTTTAAGTTGTATGATGTAAAAGTAACTTTGATCTAAATCAAAGAGTTGGAGAATGTACTTGTGTTGAAATCAATAAATGAAAGTTCCGAGTACTAAAAATTTTCCTTTTGGTCCCAAAAATGGTCCAAGTTGTTAAAGGGTAAAATTTTGAGAAAAAAATCAGCTTTTATTAAAACTTTTCAAAACCGTCTTCGAAAATGGTCATCACCTAACACACTCAAAACCCATCCTCGAGATGTACAGCCTTGAATCAACAAATCACGACTGCCCATAACCGCATCCATTATATCGGCCCTTCTACCAACATAAAGATTACACAACTGCGCTAACCGATAATAGAAAAAGATGGCCTGATCAAATATGAATGAATAGGACAGTTGAATTGGAGATAGTTACGGCCGGACTTCGGGGTGAAGTTGTCTACATATCCCAAAAATGGGAATCAAGCCTTAAATAGTTCGGTTCAGGTTCACTCGAGTATTAACTCTCTCCTTTTGTGCTCTAACTTTTGCCAAAGTCGCCCTTCAGGGTTTTCAACCTTGCGAGCTCAGTTTTTCTCTATTTCTAATTTTTCATGCTCAAACTTTTTCCTAGGTCGCCCTTTTGGGTTTTTGGCCTAGTGAGCCTCTTAGGGATGATATTTCTTCAACTTGTCCATATTGATCAGTTGTGAAAACTCCAAGCCATCCAAGTCCATGAGAATAATCGCCCCTCCTGACCAAATTGACTTGATGATATAAGGACCAGTCCAATTGGGCTTGAACTTGCCCCTAGGGTCATGGATGGGAGCTTGGTTGTCTTTCAGTACCATGTCTCCCTCCTTGAGATTCCTGGACTTAACTTTCTTCTTAAAAGCCCTGGCAATTCGGCGTTGGTAGCCCTGGACATGATACAATGCTCTCAGTCTTCTCTCATCAAACAACATTAACTCCTGGAACCTACTCTGCTGCCAATCTGCCTATGCTATCTGACACTCGGCCATAACTCGCAGCGACGACACTTCAATTTCAATTGGCAAAACAGCCTCCATCTCATGGATAAGAGAATAGGGGGTTGCCCCTGTAGATGTTCGAATTGAGGTTCTGTAGCCCCAGAGAGCAAAAGGAAGTTTATCTGGCCAGTCCCTATAGGTCTCGATCATTTTCCGAAAGATATTCTTGATATTTTTGTTCATGGCCTCAACAGCTCCATTTGTCTGCGGTCTGTATGTTGATGACTTGTGGAAAGTCACATTATATTTCTCAAGCAGATCCAGTACGTCTTTCTTGAAGTGTGAGCCATTATCAAAAATGATCTCGTTCGGAACCCTATATCGGCAGATGATGTTGTTCTTAATGAACTTAGCCACATGTGATGCTTTCAGCACAGAATAGGATTGGGCCTCCACCCATTTAGTAAAGTAGTCGATTGCTACCAGAATGAACTCATGCCCATTTGATCCCTTTGGCATGACTGCACCAATAACGTCAATTTCCTAGACTGAGAAAGGCCATGGTGAAGTCATATTGTAGAGCTTAGACGGTGGTATGCTCATACGATTGGCATGAATTTGACATTTATGGCATCGCCGAACAAAACCAATACAATCCTCTTCCATGGTTGACCAGTAGTAGCCTTGTCTAAGGATTTTCCAGGCCAATATCACACCGTTCATGTGTGCTCCGCACTCTCCCCTGTGAATTTCCTCCATAATTTTGCTTCTTTTTCTTCAATACATAGCTTATGCATTCCCAGATGGCCTCTTTTATATAATTTGCCCCACAGATGATAAATTGGACGGCCAGACGCCATATTCCCGTTTGTCCTTGGCATTTTCCCTTGGTGGATACGTCTCTTTTTCCAGAAAGTTCCAAAATATCGTAATACTAGGGGTTTTGCTTCATCTATTGCGGCAACGATCTAGTAAGCAGGTGTATACTTCTGCTCAATAATGTTTGGACGCATCTTTATTCCCAGTGGGATGCCTACCATAGAAGATTGAGTTGCTAATGCATCAGGGATCTGGTTGCTCTCTCTCAACAAATGTGTAAACGTCAGTTTTTCCCTAGGAATCAGAATATCCAAGGCCTGATGATACATCTTCATGTTCTCTTCTTTGACCTTCCAATCCCCGTTAGCTTGAGAGACAACCAAATTCGAATCTCCGATGACGTCTAACCTTTTTGCCCCTAGTTCTAGGGCAGCTTCCAAACCAGCAATGCACGTCTCATATTTTGCTTCATTGTTGGACACTCTGAACCGGAGTTTGAACGCTAAGGGTATATGGGAATCATCGGGTGTTATGAGCAACACACCTATCCCACAACCATACTGATTAGCCATCTTGTCAAAGTACATTGTCTACGTTTCCTCTTTTACATGTGGAATGCCCTCATCTAGGAACAAGTATTCTACTACTTCATTTCCTTCTACCGGATGATCCGCCAGGAATTCTGCCACAGCTC
Source organism: Camellia granthamiana (assembly GCA_036172215.1). Classification (NCBI taxonomy): domain Eukaryota; kingdom Viridiplantae; phylum Streptophyta; class Magnoliopsida; order Ericales; family Theaceae; genus Camellia; species Camellia granthamiana. The sequence continues at coordinate 156,325,970 of CM069908.1, forward strand.
TTCCTTTATCTGAATTACGTGTAACATATTTGAGATCAAATTCGGAGAGAAGAAGCAGCCAATAAGCTAGCCTACCCGTAAGGGCTGGTTTCTTGAAAAGATATTTAATGGGATCTAATCTAGAAACCAGGATTATAGAATGAGCTAACAAGTAGTGTCTCAACTTCCTAGTAGCCCACACCAAGGCTAGGCAAGCTATCTCCAGGGGAGTGTAGTGGGTCTCATAGTCTTGCATCTTTTTTCTCACGTAGTAAATGGCCTTCTCCACTTTGGCTTCAGGTTCTTGAGCTAGCATGCACCCCATAGTCGAATTCGTCACTGGCAGGTACAAGATCAATGGTTTCCCCGGTTCTGCTGGTGATAACATAGGCGAATTTTGCAAATACTGCTTAACCTGCTCAAAGGCAAATTGATAGCGATCATCCCATTGAAATTTCTTTCCTTTCTTTAGGAGACCAAATAGTGGTTCACAAGTCACGGTTAATTTAGAAATAAACCGTCTTATGAATTGCATTTTACCTAGCAAGCCGCGCAGCTCCTTTTCAGTCCTCGGTGGTGGCATTTCTAAGTTGGCCTTGATTTGGGAAGGATCTACTTCAATTCCCCTCTGTGTGATTAGGAAACCCAGCATCTTCCCTGTCATTACCCCAAAGGTGCATTTTTGCGGGTTTAACCTCAATTTGTATTCCCTGATCCATTGAAAGAATTTTTCCAGTGCAGTGTAGTGGCCTTCTCACTCTTTGGATTTGACAATCATGTCATCCACATATACCTCAACCTCTTTGTGGATCATGTCATGCAGAATGGTGCTTGCGACCCTCTGGTAGGTAGCCCCAACGTTCTTCAACCCAAATGGCATGGCTTGGTAGCAGTAGGTGCCCCATGGAGTAGTGAAAGCGGTCATCTCCCTATCCTCGGGTGCCATTAGAATCTGGTTATACTCGAAAAACCCATCCATGAAGGATAACAGTGCAAAGCCGGCGGTGAAGTCTACCAACTCGTCTATGTGTCGCAAAGGGAAGCCATCCTTTGGACTGGCCTTATTTAGATCCCTGAAGTTGACATAAACTCTAATTCTGCCATCCTTCTTTGGAACTAAAACAATATTGGCCAACCACTTCGGATACTCAAATAAAAACAATAACCCTGCCTCAATCTGTTTGGTAACTTCTTCCTTGATCTTCAAAGCCCAATCTGGGTGGACTCTACGCAGCTTCTGCTTAATTGGTTGGGCCTCGGGGTCAAGAGGGATCCAGTGTTGTACAATCTCAAGATCGATTCCAGGCATGTCTTCATAGGGCCACGTGAAAACATCTTTGAAATTTTTTCATAAAGTGATTAAATGCTCGCGCTCCTCCGAAGACAATGTGGACTTGATTTGGACCAAGCGAGGATCCTTCTCAGTACCCACATTAATTGATACAATTTCATTTGTACAGGGCTTAACGTGCCTCTAATCCTTATGATACCACTCCTGGAAGTACAAGACTTAGAGGAACTCGAATTTGACTTCGATTCCACAAACTCAGTGGAATCTGATCCGGACTCACTATCTGATCCAGAACTGCTGATGACGCATTTCTTGAACCTCCAGACTAGGCGTGGAGCTTCAGATGCATCCACGATGAGACTAGTGAAATCTGTTGCCGGTATATCCCCCATCATTGAGATGGTAAAACTATCCCCCAAGTTAACTGACTCAGCTCTAGTAGTAGAACTCGCCAATAGGTCAGCTAGTGCTTTTCCTAACAGCTATTCTTCTTCAATATCCAGGCTTGCCATCCTGCCCTGAAGAAGATCCTGAACCCTGTATACCTTGTTTTTGTCTTCTTATCATTCAAAGGCTTTGGAAAGCTACAAAAGGGGAAGTCTTCACCTTGGCGGACAAAACGTATTTTCAAGGTCCCTTGTATTGGTTTGTGAACTAACTCGTACTGCCTTCCAGTCCTCTTTGCTTTTAGTCTTCCTCGTAACTCCTCCCCATTTTTTTGCCAATCTGCAACGGTAGGTTCGCATCCCAGCCCAAAAGTGTGGGGGTTGTGACTCATCTCCTTGACAACAGTACCTCCCTACTTGCCACTTCTGCCCAGTCTTGATCCCGAAATATGCCCCTGTTTGTTTATTATGTAGATGGACTGAGCGCTCACGTAATTCCCATCGTCCTCTGCCATGATGGTTTGGACCAGCCGTGCCTTTACCGGAGAAAAGCCAGAAAGGAACACGTCTTCTTCTCCATGTATGATTTCCAATAATGGCGCAGTAGTTCCCTGGGGAGGATAGATCATAGAATTGCCATACACAGTGGCAATCTCGTCTTTAAAGGGGTACTTTACCAACTGATGGACTGTTGATGACACCGCTTTCATATGATGCAGCCAGGGCCTTTCCAGTAGCAGATTGAACGTGACCGGTACATCCATTACATGGAATTCCACCTTGTGTTTGGATGAGCTGATGAGGATATGGCTCTTGAATGTTCCCATAACATTCCAGATCGTATTGTCATAAGCCCGGACGGTCTGAGTCATAGGTGTAAAGTCAGCCAGCCTCAAACCGGTGGCGTAGGCAATCCTCACTAGACATACATTGATTGCTGATCCAGTATCTACTAACACCACCAGAATCCACTTTTTTCGACTTTCCAGGGTTGCATATAAGGGTCAGTTGTGGTTGGCACCCTCAGGTGGTAACTCCTTATCTATAAAAGATATCACCAGCGTAATGTCCCTAGATGTAACCAACAATACCAATTGGTCAGCAGTGGTGTCGATAGGTAGTTTGGTCCGGTTCATTACCTCTAACAGTGCTTGCCTAAGATCCCGAGAAGCCATTATTAGCCCCCAAATTGATATGTCTGCTTGAATCTTCTTGAGCTACTTCATGACTAGCTTTTCTTCAGCATCCTTTTCTTTTGATCTCTTAATCTCTTTGTCGGAAGACTTTGGCAAATCTAAGGCCGTAGGTTTGAAATACCGACCGCTCCAGGTCATGTGGTTAATCTCGTCAGTATACCAGGTGTCATCCGGGGTGTCAACTTTCCATCATTCGTCAGTGTACGCATGACTTAGGTCCCTGTCTTCCCACCACTCTCTTGTAGTCATGGCTGGGTTAGCATCAGGTTTTATCTGGAGCATGTTAACATCATGCGCCCCATCATCATACCATTCTTCCTCCACCACAGTTTTGGTTTCTGAATCCCGATATTTCTTGAGCTTTCTTAACATCCTTTTCCCGTCATTGGGCTCCCATTTGACCTTTTTGGTAGTTTGGACATCACTTACCGTTGTCTCGAGTTCTTCTTTCCCTTTTTCTTTTACCTGCTCTAGAGCTATCTTTGTCTGGATCTCTTCTATCGTTTCCCTTTGAAATTGTTCCAGTGCCCATTCTCTCTTAGTCAGGGGTGCAGCCTCAACCTTGCCACTAGCACCAATTTCTTTTTCCTTCCCAGTCTCTCCTATTTGTTTCTCAACATCTGACTCCGCCTCACTCAACCATCCGTTGCTTGTTTCTGGTTGGCTTGTATCCCACCATCCCAGATGTACATTGCTTGTATCCTCTTTTTTTAAAGAAGTAGAGGTTGTCTAGATCCTCTTCCAGCTCGGCCAGGTTTTCTTCTCGTTCAGCCAAGTCATTTAGGCCCTGTTCTGGCCAATCATTCTAATTTTGCCCTAGCTAGTCCTCCCCAATAGCGGTAATGCTGAGGAAGTCTGGCAATATGACTACTGGCTTTAGCTGACCGACGACCACGATATATAAACTGGGGTTGTACTCCTCTGCGAGTGAAGCCCCTTTCTCTATGACTTGGGCATCAGGAAAACCCTTCTCTAGTGCACTCTCTTTCTTCTCCGCTTCTACTGCCACGGATTCGGGTTGGGTTTATGGTGTTAAATCCAGCATGAACATGTATGTGCCTTCTGGAATAATCACCTCTGGCTTGGGTAGATGGGATGGGGTAATGTATACGTTGTGGTTAAAGGAAGGCAGTAGTGTATGTATTTGGTTAATGTTTCTGGGTGAGGGGACTTGGTTATGCAAAGGAAGTGGGTTGGTGGTTACGTTCGATTTGGCAGGTGGAGCAATGACTTTGTTGTCAATGAGATCCTAGATCTCATGACTTAAGCGATAACACAGGTCCATAGGGTGGTTGTGTTGTTGGTGAAAGAGACAGAATTGGGTCGGGTCATGTCTAGGCGACAGTGGGTTAGGGAGGGGTCGCGGATCAAGCAGCTTGAGATGCCCCCTTTACATTAACATTTTGAGGGCGCGGGCTGGGCTCATATGGAGAGGGGTAAAGATTCTTCGATTTCGGGGTGGGCCGGTGTAGCTTAACTTTTTCGCGCTCCTTTCGAAAGACGAATAAGCCCTACAGTTCAGACACCCGTGGTTCTGAATTTGATCTCACAAATGCAATGTGAAATAGATAAACACCAAAGAGTCTAAATCTGACAAATCTTTTGGAAAATCGATTTTGAATTAAATTGCAAAAAATAGACTGCTTTTTCAGATACAGAGTCACCACCTAAATATTTTTGAGAAATTTAGAAAACCCATGACTTGTTCTAAAGGCCACGTGTCTGTCATCACCAAGATTGTCTCGGCTCGAGAACTTAGGTACGACAGGGGAAGGTCATGAATTGAGCACCCTACTTGCTTGATCAAAGATCAACTTCTACTAATCATGATGTGAATCTTATTTACATTATATGCTCTTGTTCCGATTTATTAGACTAACTTACTATGTGATATGCATACACACAAGTATAGACTAATTTGCAAAAATTGGAACACTTGATTTCATGTCTGTTTTGAAAAAGAGTTTGTAAATGTGCCTTTTGAAAAAGTGGGCTTAAATGTACATGAATCAAACCATCCCAATTCAAGCAACTAGCCTTCATCTGCAGGCATTCAAACAGTTTATCAGATAAGCACTTAGCCTCATGGTGAACATACTTTGATATGGCAACAATCACACTCATGCAATTATACTAAAGAAAATAAAAGCTTAGTTAGTACTCCAAGCCAAAAAAGATGACAGAGTTAGAAAAATGCATGATCCTAACTATGCAATATGACTAATGCAACACATGCGATATGCAATTACTAAACTCAGCTACTAGGTACATGAATCAACTTGATAACATGCAGTCTGAGCACGTATTCAAAGAAGCGTTTAAACTGACAATGCAAGTTAGAATGATGAACCGAGCTTAATGTATGCAATACAAGTGGATGCAAGGCATGAGAGATGCTAAACAAAACATGATATCCTAAACTAACCATCATGAGCTAGTAAATAAAAGGGAGAAAGACGTGGGGTTGGAAGACATACACATTATTACAAACTTGTGCCCTTACGCAGGAGGGTCCAAATAAACAAACTAGCTAAACTAATTAACTAGCTATTACAAAACAAATTAAACCATGCTAGCTTAATTATTACAATAGCAAATTAAATAACAAGTCTAGCTAACTAATTATTTATAAGACAAAATTAACTAGTTACAACTAATTAATTATAACAAATATCTAAGCTAAGAAATTATATTAAATAGCCCCGAGAAGCGAGGAGTGCTCATGCATGCGCATGGATTTCTACTCGAAAAGCACACTGTTCTGCTGCTAGAATGTTTCTGTTGCACAGTAGAACCTCTTTCACCTCAGCCACTGATCTGTTCTGTTTCAAAAACACTGCTGCTTAATTTTACAAAAGTGGCTAGCAGTCCAGAAGTGGTGGCCTGCCGGCCACAAATGATAGCCTGCCGTCCAAAAATAGTGGCCTGCCGGCCACTGATGCTTGATTCCTCCTGCTGCAACAAAAAGCATACAAAGCACAAACAGGGTATTCTTCAAGGCATGTTTGTACAACTTACCCCTCCTTATCATCAAACAACTCAAAGGAGTAGTAAATTTGATTCACAAACCATCAATCGATGCAATTTTATTACGTGATGGCCTATGAACCAAAGTGTACAAGTTCAATGAATGCAACAAATAAAGGCACTCAAAACCCCTCCCTATCATGGATTGATCAAGGGAAGTGATCGACATTGACTCTTGAACCATTTTCATCACTAACAAGTATGAAACGATTCAAGACTTAAGGGTTCAATTAATGTCCGATTGAACCCAAACCAAGTTATTTATCTTGCATCACTTTTAGTCCTCATTTTATTACTCCATTTTAATTACCAACGATTCCTTAGTAAATTAAGTCCAAATGTGAGCTTTAAGTCTTCTAATGGAAAGAAGCATCAAACTAAGAGTTGTTTTAGGCATGAGAGAAGTGTCATGCCGTTGGTAATGAACCCCCAAAGTGATTAAACCATTAAGAACAAGACCTCAATCTCAAGCTTTAAACAAGCAACTAGTTTGAACCAACTTTCAAAACAAAGCAAAAGCCAAGAAAGGAGGGAGGTTGCAGAAGTGATTAGGAGTGAAAACAAGTATGGAAAGCTATAAACAAATGCTATCAACTCAAATAGGTTGGTGGCTAAGGCCTAAACCACCAAACCTATGAGGACTATTACACTACAAGCATGCAATACAAGGCTCAAATGCATTGAACAACTAAAAATAGTCCTAAAATAGTGGTAAAATAGTCCTAAAACATGCTGGAATTAAGACAAAAATGCTAGAACAATAAGCTAAAACATGGAGCAATGTAAGCTAGTAAACAAACACAAGGAAGGGAGGCTACCCCCTCCATTTTTGAAACTTCAAAACGACATTTTAGCCACTGAAAAAGCTCTGAAAATCAGTGTTTAAAAGCTAAAAAAAAAAGATAGTGTAAAGGTGGGAAACACAAGGGTAAAGGCTAAAGAAGCAAGGTGGAAAGAAAGGTAAACCACCCCTTCACCCTTTAAGGCCTTAAACCACAAGTTTCAGCCCAAAATTATAGAGCTTATACAGTCCAAAAATAGTAGAAAAACAAGAGGAAAAATAGCAAACAAAGCAAGGAAACAAATCAAGATTTATATCTCTTGAAGATGAGAACACTTCTAAGCAACAATTCAACACATACACACCCTCAAGAGCTCAAAGTAGGCTCAAAAGTACCTTAGCTCAAAGATGGCAAGGTTTGGTTTAGAGTGTATAGGCAAAGGTTCAATAACTAGCAAGAGAGAGAGAGAAAGAAGTGTTGAGAGAGATAATATTTTGCTCCAAAATTTTCTCACTGTCAAAGCAAGATGGGAGGTCCTCTATATATAGACAAACACCAAACTCCCTCAGAAATATCAATACATACACGTGTAGGCAAGTGCATGAATCAGTGACAACATTTGGCATAACTGGTAAAAAATATCTGCAAAACACACTTGTGGCCGGCAGGCCACTAATTCTGGTCGGCCGGCCACATAAGTGGCTGGCAGCCAAAATCAGTGGCCGGCAGCCAAAGGTGGTGGCCAACAGATCCCAAGATTTTTCAGGCTTGAAGAATTAGGGTTTTGGTGCAAAAACAAGGCACAAGGTTTGCAGGGTTTTGAGGCTTAGAGCCGTGGCATTTCGCTGAGGACATCCGAGCACTTAACAAGCATATACAACTCATCATTGGGTGTGCAAGTGGTGACGTCCAAGTCGTAAGGACGGTCACAAATGGGGTGTCTACAGTTGCCCCTCTTTGACAGAAGTCGGAGTCATGAAATGACGTGAGTAAATGTCAAAGCCTGAAGACAACCCATTTTGACAAAGCCATAAGACTTGGACAAACAATCAGGACAAAATTAAATGGTTGCACCTGTAGGCTGCCTACGTATCCCTTTGCAAGGAATCAAACCAGCGTAGTTCTGGGCAAAATGCAAATGATATGCACAAGGTACTTCGAAGCTGGACTCATATGCTTCACAAAATTGGCTATTTTGAAAACTCATGATCATGCAAGATGATGCAATAAGCAATAACATATGCAATAAGCAAGAACAAGATAACAACATATGAATGAGTAGCCTCAAGCTTAAAACCAACATAGGTTCCATGTGAAAAGATCTAAAACACACTCTAACCACACCAAAACGTGGGATGAGGAAAGAAAACACAGCTCAGGGTTGCATTTCATGCATCCTGAGAAACTGAGAAACGAAAACTGCTCAGGGTCGTTTCACACGTCTCAAGATGAAAAACGCTCAAGGTCGCACTTCATGCGCCCTGAGATAAGAGCAAAACTGCTTAGGCTCGTGTTTCATGCGCCTCGAGATAAAACCTACCCAGGGCCGCACTTCACGCATCTTGAGAAACAAGAAAAAATTGCTCGGGCTCGCATTTCACGAGTCCTGAGATAAAACCCGTCTAGGGCCGCGCTTCATACGTCCTGAGATAGAAGAAAAACTGCTCGAGCTCACGTTTCACGCATCCCGAAATACAAGAAAAACTGCTCGGGCTCGCGTTTTACGCGTCCCGAAATACAAGAGAAACCGCTCGGGCTCGCGTTTCACGTGTCCTCACTTGGGCACGAGTTTCATGCGTCCCGAGATACAAGAGAGCTGCTCAGGCTCATGTTTCACGGATCCTGAGATAAAAGAGAAATCTCTCGGGCTCGTGTTTCACGTGTCCCAAGATAAAAGAGAAACTGCTCGGCTTGCGTTTCATGTGTCCTGAGATAAAAGAGAAATCACTTGAGCTCATATTTCACGCATCCCGAGATATAAAAGAAACCGCTCGGGCTCACGTTTCACGCGTCCTGAGATACAACATGCCAAGGGCCGCGCTTCACGCGCCCTGAGATACAAGAGAAAGATGCAAAGAGGAATGAGCGTGTGCGATAGATGCACAAAGCGAGCGAGTGCGATAGATGCACAAAGTGGGCGAGTGCACAAAGCGAGCGAGTGTAATAGATGCACAAAGTGAGCGAGTGCGATAGATGCACAAAGTGAACGAGTGCGATAGATGCACAAAGTGAACAGGTGCGATAGATGTCCAAAGTGAACAGGTGCGATAGATGTACAAAGTGAAGAAGTGTGATAGATGCACAAAGTGAAGAAGTGCGATAGATGCACAAAGTGAATAAGTATGATATATGCACAAAGTGAACAGGTGCGATAAATGCACAAAATGAACAAGAATACAAATCAATACAGTGACAACGCATATTCCATGCAAGATAAACAACCGACGTATGATGTTAATTGAAAGCGTGTTCTATGCAAGAAACAAAAGTAAATTCTATGTAACATTGAAAGCATATTCTATGCACAAATCATGAATGATGTAGGACAGGCATGCAACAAAGTGTATATGAAAATGCACATTCCATACAACAAAAGAGAACAAAGATGTAATTTGACAAAATGAATAAAAATGATATTCGGTGGCAACCTCTGATTTACCTCTCGGAGACTTTGCAACATGTTTAAAAAGGATACACCTCGTTCATATTGGCAAGTAGGGCACATTTGCGCGCTGAAACGCAGTTTCGAGCTCCCTAAGAATCAATCTAGACCCAGCAGTGAACCTCCCATACACTTCTCGGGAAACAAAGGCACAAAACAGCATCAGGACACAAGTGAGGACCACCGGCCACCTGCCAGCCACAAGAGGAAAATGTCGGCCACCTGTCGGCCACCAATTGGGCTTGCCGGCCACAAATGTGGCCTGTCGGCCGCCCGTGCACAGATCGGGATAGAAAGGTCTTTTTAGCCTCGGGTCTTTAAATATACATCTCTACACTTCATTTGCACACACCTACACCTTTGAAAATATTCTCCCTCTCTCTCTAAGTGTATTCTCTCTCTAGATTTGTGCTTTATACGCGTTTTCCAACACCCCACGCAAACTTTTTTTGTAAAACCCTCTTGATTCTCTACACTTTGAACGATCAGATTTTGTTTTGGTCATTTTTTTCTACATTTTCACCACTTTAGGCTTGTTCCCCTAGAGTTTCTCTCAGGTTTTGTGAACTTTCCTAGGTTTTAACTTTTTCTTCCATTTTCTCTCTCCTAGGGTTAACTTTTTCCAAGTTTACCCTATTTTCTCCATTTTGCTTCATTTTTCACCCACTTTCTAGATGGCGGATGAGATACCTCATGAAGGAGCTCCTCCTGAGGTTTCACCTCCATTACCACCCCATACTGAGGTTGAGGTGTTGGTGATCGCCAGGGCCGACTGAGCGGCTGAGGACCTTGAGGCTGATCTTAAGACGGAGTTCGCTCCAGAGCTCAAGCTAGAGCCATTACCACTGAGGGTACGACCCTTTGATCTGATGACATATCATCCCCGCACACATATACTACCGCCCGGAGGCATCAGGCGCTTCAGTGACTTCGCTCGTGGCATGCCAAAGGACCTCCTACTGAGGGAGTCGGACTTCCACCTTTCCTCCAGCCCTACCGAGGTTTGAACTCTATTTTTACGGATTCTTGCCTTTATTTAACTGCATTTCTTGCACTGCCTTTTATCTAAATGCTCTTTTATCACAGTCTTTCATCTGATTCACCTTTCTTCTACCACAGGGAGACTCCCGTGCTTATAGGGGACATAGAGCGACGACGGTGAGAGACTGGTATGATGAGCTCCCCGCCGGGGTCCGCAACATTATTGATGGGGCTAGCTTCGGCCTATTTTGCTCCAAACTATCATGGCATATAGCGAGCCGACCCCTCCTCAGAGCGTTAGTGAAGAGGTGGTGGGTCACCACCAACTTCTTCCACCTCTCTACAGTTGGGGAGATGACGATGACTCCCTACGACTTTGCCATGCTCACAAGCTTAGGAGTAGGGGCTGATCCGATCCCCTTCGACATGGATATGGGCGAATGGGAGGCTGTGTAGATCCATCTGCTGGGAGCACACCCACCTCTATACCAGCCAGCTATGGTGAGGTACAGTTGGTTTGCTGAGTAGTTTCGCGGGAGTGAACCTGAGTCACTAGAGGAGGTGGAGCAGTATGCCTGGGGCTTCTTGATATTTCTCCTTGGTACCACCTTGTTTTCGAGTAGGTGGAACACCATAGGCTTATATCTGTTGAGTGCCTTGGTGACCCTCCTCCGGGTGCGATTCTATGATTGGAGCAGAGCTGGCCTTGCCACCCCCTACGGCTACATGAGCTCTACTTCCTGGATGAGGGGAGAGCGAGTTGGAGGCTATTGGAGAGCCTGAGAGGTATGCACCACACCTTTCTAATTTTGTACTTTCGGTTCAATATCTATTCAAAACTTGTGCTTTCTGCTTTGCACTTTCTGTATCTGTTCATACATTATGCTTTCTACTTTGCACTTTCTATATCTGTTCATGCAATGTGCTTTTTGCTTTGCGCTTTCTATTTCATATCTGTTCATGCATCGTGCCTTCTGCTTTGCACTTTCTATATCTGTTCGTGCATTGACACCACTGCCCTCTCCTTGTAGTTGTGGGTTTATGCCTACTTCCTCGCTCTGGCTCCAGAGCCTATGAAGGAGATCTCCCCGGTGCATGGTGGTGCTGTACTCACGATAGTACGACGGCCGGTGCCGACATCAAGGTCGCGATGACCCGACTTTCGCCTTCTTTCGCTGCTACTTCGATACGGTGAAGGCTGATGAGGTAACTTGAAGCTCATAATCATTTTTGCTTTAATATTGCTCTAATTCATACTTTAGCAACTGACGACCACTAACAATCTGTATATTCTCTGTTTGCATATCACATGGCATCCCTGGGCGATGATGTCGGCTGGTGTAAGAGACTAGTATGCGGGAGCCTGGGGCATATCTGGCTTTCGGATTTTGCTGGAGGGCCCAGTCTGCCGAGCCTGGTTTCTGAGCGAGTGGTTTGTATGCCAGATCGTAGGCTCGCCTGATCCGGTCATTCCCATGCCACCCCTAGCGTCTATGAGGATAGCAGACAGCCTACCGATTAATGCGATCATCTAGTTCATAGTGGGCCTTGACGCTGACTTCTTCAGAGCAGAGGGCGATTATGCGACATTCATCTAGACTTATCTTATGCCCCTTCTGATGGGCGTTTGCGCAGGCGAAGGAGCAGGAGCAAGAGCTCCTATGGCAGGTGAGGCCACTCGGGTGACCAAGGCCTATGCTAGAGGGGCCCCTCATGTTGGGTAGATGACCGGTTAGCCTGAGATTCTTACTGTGCTCACATGTTGGCGGCCAACTGAGACTACTTACCAGATTTTGATCGAGCCGGTAAAGGCAGAACATGGATATATCAGAGCTCGAGGTGGACCTCTGGTATGGACCACACTTTACAATTTGCACCCCATATTTCCATTTCAGATATGTTTATTCACGATATTGATAAGTCAAATGCACTTGCAGGCTCCTACGGAGTACATAGAGAGCCTTCTCGACCTAGTTGCCTTTCTGATCGGCATGGTGCAGAGGAGAGAAACACTGCTTGGTCTCAACGGTATTTAGGTAATTGCCTCAATTTCAGCATACATTTCACTAATAAATCTACTGTGTACCACACTATCATACTCTCACTGATAAATTGGCACTTCTGCTATAGTCTTCCCTAAACTACACTGATATACTGCATTGGCACACTGTACTCATACGATATACTACATTGGCACACTGTACTCATATTGTATCTGGTTTCTGCATGACACTCATTCTACATACTACGCCTGTATTTGATACATACACTGTAGTTGATATGCTGACGACTGTTTTTCCAGATTCCATCTATACCGAGGGCACCAGTGGCAGTAGCGGCACCAGCACCGGCAACACCTTCTCCAGCAGCAGGGTAGAGAGAGAGACAGGTCCCAGCTCATGGCTGAGATGTGCATTATGGTTGAGGCAGGGATAGGGGTACCCGAAGCTGGAGCAGTCCCTCAGAGCGCATTTTTAGAGATGATGATGCTGAGACTAGCGACTCCGAGGAGGTAGTGAGTCGACATTCGAAGTCATTTGAGAGCGGAAATGATGATGCTAGCTCGGGGTTTGGGTTTGATTCTGACAACGGTGTTGATGGAGACAGTGCTTTCGAGTCCCCTCCAAGGAAGAGGACGATGAGGGCCTCTCGAGCTTGAGTGACTAGCGCCGATTTTTGTGTTTTTTTGCTTAGTTTCTTTTTGTTTGGTAGCATAGCACATGTATAGCTTCAGATAGGTTTTAATTTTGCTTTTGAAACTTGTATTACTTTTTTGTAAAAACCATGATCGGAATAAAACCTCACAATTTTTATGAAAAGTGTTGCTATTTTTGCATCATGAGCACCATATTTGCATGAAATGGACACGGAACTGAATTTGAAAATGAAAACTTGCATTGGCAAGATGTTCTTAATCGAGTAATGAGCAGACCAAGAACCAAAATACGAAATACAACTCTATAAGCAAAGCAAAAACAACTCAAACACAAATGCACACACTTGCTAAAACCAAAAGACTTAAAACAAAACCTCAAAACACAAAGATCAATACAAAAACCAGGCTGCCAACACTACCCAGCGCACAAGTGGACGACATACCAGAAGAGGGAGTTGCCGGCCACAAAAGAGGGGTTGCCAGCCAGAGGAGGTGGCCTGTCGGCCAAAAGAGATTAGTGGCCTGCTGGCCACAAATGTGCAGAACCACCAGAATGCTAACAGCTGGCCTCCACTACAGCCTTATCTTCTATAAAAGGTCTTTCTTCGCGATTTCTTATCCAGAACCCCATTTTAGCTGCTGTTTCTTCCGCAAATGGAGATATTCCTTTCTGAGAAGCTCACGGATTGGATAGTTACTTTAGACGGCACGGAAAAGATAAATTTCTGGGGTTTTGGCATAAATGCACTTTTTTCGTTGAGCCATACTCCACTTTGCTTTCCGTTCCTCCATGCTACGACCCGATGCTGGGACCTAGTTATGCATGTATTTCGCTTCGGAACACAGGAAATATGCCTGACTCTTGAAGAATTTCGGGCATTGATGGAAACCCGGTGCGATGAGAAAATCATGCCTCAGCCCCGTTTTGGCCACGCCCAAGCTTTAGAATGGATGTGTGGGCTCACTCTGCATGAAGCTCGATCTTTGGCCTATGACGGAGAGCTAGACATACCCAACTTGATTCATCGATTTTCCGACATCGGTGACAGAGGAGACCTTCTCTGGCGAGGTTTTCGACAACATGCCCTCTGTTTATGTATGCTTGCACATTTCCTTCTTGTCCCTAGTTATGGCGGAACTAGCATTCAGTTGATCGAAGTGGCCCAAGTTCTAAAAGAAGGTAAGAGTTGCATCGGTTTGGCACTGGCCGAGACTGTGATGGGCTTAAATGCTTTTCATCGGCGAGAGATCACCAGATTTGCAAGGAGTCCACTACTTCTTCATGTATTGTTTCTTGCCCTTTTTGATATGTGTTTCTCATATCACTCGGCATTCATGCTCTATTTTTCTCTTAAAGCCCATTTCTTACTTTTCTCTTCACGCACATCTCTTTATTCTTTAATCTCTCTTATTTTTCATCCCTTCCCAGGTACGACTTATGGATAAGCTGAAGGTAGTGGATTCTTGCCCTGAGTACTCAGCTTGAGCTTATTTCTTCTGCCAACGACTAGTAGACTTTCCCAATGAGGGATGGTGGTGCAACTGGATGTGTAGTAGGTCTGCGGCTGACATAGCTTGGCGTTGCCCCTAGCTTCATCTGACTGAGATGAGTTATAGCATGACTCAGTAGCCTGACATGTAGTTGATTGGCCTCACGCACTGCCTGTTCTACTTTTCCTTCCAGTTCAAACGCCAGTTCGGGCATGATCATATCTGCCCAGAGGAGGGGCTAGAATACCCGGCTTCATTCCCGATTCGTGCTTCACACTTGACTAGGTACCTCACTGCTTGGAGGATAAGAGAGCTTCTAGCCCCTGCCCTTAGTTTCAGTTATGCCCTTTCTGGTGAGTGCTTAGCTTGGCTCAAGGATGAGGCACATGTCGGGCCAACTTTGGCTTCAGAAGCTTCTGTAAACACGAGCAGAGGACGCAGGAACACCTGACTCACCTATGCCCCTAGTTTGTTGTTTTGACCTTTCTTTTCAAGTTTATGATATAAAACCAACTTTAATTTGTATCAGAGAGTTGGAGAACTTTATGTTGAAATCAATGGAATTAAAGTTGTGAGCACTAAAAATTTTCCTTTTGGTCCAAAAATGATTTAAGTTGTAAAAGGTAAAATTTTGAACAAAATCAACTTTTATTAAAACTTTCCAAAACCATTTTCAAAAGTGATCACTGCCTAACACGCATAGAATCAATCCTCAAGATGTACAACCCCGAATCAAAAGATCATAACTGCCCCTAATTGAACACCAATACTGCTCTGCAATGTAACCAGTTCTTCTTCCCAGAATAAAGATCGCAACCGAACTAACAGATGATGAACAAAGATGACTTGATCAGATACGTGGACATGACAGTTGAATTGGAGATGATAACGGCCGAACTTCAGGATGAAGTTGCCTACGTATCCCAAAGATGGGAATCAGGCCTTACGTAGTTTAGTTTAAGTTCACTCGAGTATTAACTCTCTCCTTTTGCGCTCTAACTTTTGCCAAAGCCGCCCTTTAGGGTTTTCAACCTTGCGAGCTCAGTTTTTCTTCATTTCTAATTTTTCATGCTCTAACTTTTGCCTAGGTCGCCCTTTCAGGTTTTCGGCCTATTGAGCCTCTCAGAGATAGTATTTCTTCAACTTGCCCATGTTGATCGGCTGTGAAAATTCCAAGCCATCTAGGTCCATAAGAATAACTGCTGCTCCTAACCAAATAGCTTTGATGATGTAAGGACCAGTCCAATTAGGTCTAAACTTGCCCCTAGGGTCATAGATGGGAGCTCGATTATCTTTCAGCACCATATCTCTTTCCTTGAGATTTCTGGACTTAGCTTTCTTGTTAAAAGCCCTAGCAATTTTGCAGTGGTAGCCCTGGACATGATACAATGCTTTCAGCCTCATCTCATCAAACAGCATTAACTCCTCAAATCTGCTTTGTTGCAAGTCTGCCTTCGCTATCTAACACTCAGCCATAACCCGCAGCAACGGGACTTCTATTTCAATTGGCAAAATGACTTCCATCCTGTAGATAAGAGAATAAGGGGTTGCCCTTGTAGACATCCGGTTCAAAGTTTTGTAGCACCAGAGCACGAATGGCAATTTATCTGGCCAGTCCCTGTAGGCCTCAACCATCTTCTACAAGATGTTCTTATTGGCGGCTTCAACAGCTCCATTAGTTTGTGGCTTGTATGTAGATGACTTATGAAAAGCCACATTGTATTTGTCCAACAAGTTTATCACCTCTTTCTTGAAGTGGGAGCCGTTATCTAAGATGATCTCGTTCGGGACTCTGTACCGGCAAATGATATTGTTTCTAATGAACAGAGCCACATGCGATGCCTTCAACACTGCATAGGACTGAGCTTCCACCCACTTTGTAAAATAATCAATCGCCACCAAGATATATTCATGCCCATTCGACCCTTTTGGCCTGACTGCACTGATAACGCCAATTCCCCAGATTGAGAAAGGCCATGGCAAAGTCATGTTGTACAGCTTTGACGGCGGAATATTCATGCGATTGGCATGAATTTGACATTTGTGGCATCACCGTACAAAACCAATACAATCCTTCTCCATGGTGGATTAGTAACATTGCCTAAGAATCCTCTAGGCTAACATCACACCATTCATATGTGCCCCGCATTCTCCGCCGTGCATAGCCTACATAAGGCGCTTTGATTCCTCTTCTTCCACACACAACTTATATATTCCTAGATGACCTCTTTTATACAGCTTACCTCTATAGATGATAAATTGGAGAGCTATTCGCCGTATTCCCCATTTGTCCTTGGCATTTGCCCCTGGTGGATATGTTTCTTTTTCCAGGAAGTTCCAAATATAGTAGTACCAACGTTTTTGTATCTTGTACTTCATCTAACGTGGCAATAGTTTCATAAGTCGGTGTGTATTTCTACTCAATGATATTCGGACGCATCCGAACCCTAAGTGGGATGTCTACCACAGAAGATAGAGTTGCCAAAGAATCAACGAACCTGTTGTTCTCTCTTAGTAGATGTGTGAAAGTTAGTTTTTCAAACCTAGGAATCAAAACATCCAGGGTCTGATGGTAAACCTTCATCTTTTCTTTCTTGACTTTCCAGTCTCCATTTGCTTGAGAAACAACTAAGTTCGAGTCCCTGATGACATCCAATCTTATTGCCTCTAGTTCCAGAGTGGCTTCTAAACCAACAATACACGCTTCATATTCTGCTTCATAATTGGACACCTTGAACCAGAGTTTGAAGGCTAAAGGTATATGGGAGTCGTTGGGTGCTATCAGCAACACACCTATCCAATAACCGTACTAATTGGACGCTCCGTCAAAGTACATCGTCCAAGTTTCCTCCTCAACTTGCAGAATGGCTTCATCTGGGAATAAATATTCCACTGCCTCATCTCCTTCTACTGGGTGGTCTGCCAGGAACTCCACTATAACTCTTCCCTAGACCGACTTGCGGGTGACATATTTGATATCAAATTCGGAAAGAAGAAGCAACAAATGGGCCAGCCTACTCGTAAGTGCTGGTTTCTCAAAGAGATATTTGATGGGATCTAATCTCGAAATCAGTATTACAAAGTGAGCTAACAATTAGTGCCTCAATTTCCTGGTAGCCCATACCTAGGCTAGGCAAGCTTTCTCCAATGGAGTATAGTGGGTCTTATAATCCAGCATTTTCTTGCTCAAGTAGTAGATGGCTTTCTCCACCTTATCTTTAGATTCCTGAGCGAGCATGCATCCCATGGTCGTGTCTGTTACTGATAGGTACAGAATCAAAAGCTTCCCTGGCTCTGGCAACGATAACATAGGCAGATTCTGGAGGTATTGCTTAACCTGTTCAAAGGCAAATTGACATTGATCGTCCCATCAGAATTTCTTCCCTTTCTTTAGAAGACCAAATAGTGGTTCACAAGTCAAGGTTAATTTGAAAATAGACCGTCTTATGAATTGCACTTCACCCAGAAAGCCTTGCACCTCCTTGTCATTCCTTGGTGGTGGCATTTCTAGGATGGCCTTGATTTTGGTAGGATCTACTTCAATGCCCCTCTATGTAATCAAAAAGCCCAACATTTTTCTTGCCGTTATGTCGAAAGTGCATTTATGTGGGTTTAATCTCAATCTATATTCCCTGATCTATTGAAAGAATTTCTTCAAGGCGGTGTAGTGGCCCTCTCACTCTTTGGACTTGACAATCATGCTGTCTACATACACCTCGACCTCTTTGTGGATCATGTCATGCAGGATGGTGGTCACAGCCCTCCTAAATGGCATAACTCGGTAGCAGTAGGTATCCTATGGCATAGTGAATGCGGTCTTCTCTCTGTCCTCGGGTGCCATCAGAATCTGGTTGTACATGAAAACCTATCCATGAATGATAGCAATGCATGGCCTGCAATGAAATCCACTAACTCATCAATATGCAGTAAAGGAAAGTCATCCTTCGGACTAGCTCTATTCAAGTCCCGGAAGTCTACACATACCCGGATTCTACCATCCTTCTTTGGCATTGGGACGATATTGGCCAACCAAGTCGGGTACTCAGATACTAACAAGAAACCTGCCTCAATCTACTTGGTGACCTCTTCCTTGATTTTCAGCGCCCAATTCGGATAGATTCTACGCAACTTTTGCTTGACTGGTTGGGCCTCGGGGTCAAGAGGGATCCGGTGCTGTACAATCTCAGGGTCGATTCCAGGCATGTCTTCGTAGGACCACGTGAAAATATCTTTGAAATCTTTTAACAAAGCAACCAGTCGCTAACGTGCTTCCGAAGACAACATGGACCCGATCTGGACCAGGCACAGATCCTTCTCAGTAACCACATTAATGGCAATGATTTCATTAGCATAGGGTTTAGCAAACCTCTCCTCCTCTCGATTAATAAAGTTTTTCAAAACTAGGGGAATTTCTTGCCCTTCATTTTGTTAAAATTTTGAAAATCTTGGTCAATACAATAAACCAAAGGGACAGAAAAGTACACAGAATCTGCAGAGTTCTCATTCAAAAGGTCCAGATCTTCGGTTACAGACTCAAAAGAAAATTTGAATGAAGGCCTAGATAGGACTTTGGTATCTGGGTTACTACCCCCAGAAATACCAGATGCAGACTCAGAAGAACTTGAATTTGATCCCAACCCCACAAACTCAGTGGAATCAGATTCTAGCTCATCACCCGATTCGGAACTAGACAGATAGCCTTCCTCCAGCTGCCAGATAAGAGATGGTGCCCCTGATGTATCCAAAATGCTGCTGGTTGGGTTCACACCCAGTTCTTCCCTAATCACAGAGACAATAAGGTTATCCCCCAAGTTCTCTAGGTCGGTCGCAGGATCTATCAAGAAACTAGCCAATGTTGCCCTACTCCAAGTACACTGCCATCTGAGTCACTTTTCACGCTCTGTTCGGCTTTGACGCTTGGTTCAGCCTTTTCTTCATCATCACTAATTTGCAACTGTAGATCAAAGAAGATCTCGAACCCAGGAACACGTTACTTTGAGGAATTCACCCAAGGCTCGGGAAAGCCACAAAGAGGGAAATCTTCTCCCTCCCGAACAAAGTGGCCATTCAGTGTCCCCCAGATTGGCTTGTGAATGAGTTCGTAATGCTTTCTAGCTCTCTTGGCCTTGGCTCGGCCCTTCATCTCTTCTCCTTTCCTGATCCAGTCCTCTTTGGTGGGCACATAGCCCAGACCAAAGACATGTGGATTATATGGCACATTTATTAGTGCAACAACATCATTTCGGCCATTTCTCCTAAGTCCCATCCTAGAACATGCTGTAGTTTGCTTCATATAGTGCATCCATCACACTCGCTTCTCTTTGTGTATCTACCACACACGTTCATCTTTTGTATCTATCACATGCTCCCTTTGTGTATCCATCACACACATTCGTTTAGTATATCTATTACGTATTCGCTTAGTGTATCAACCACACTTTAGTCATATAGTGTATCCATCACACTCTCTTCACTTTGGTGTATCCATCACACATGTTTGTCCACTTAGTGTATCTATCACACTTCGTTCACTTTTGTGTATCTAACGCACATGTTCGTGAGAATTGCATAATTCTCTTACATCCTTTCTGCATTGTAGTGTAGTTTGGCGTATGCTAGCTTAAAACTGTTGCATGTGTGCTTCGTTACAGCTTCCTTTGCATGATCATAAGTTATGCTCGGCTTCTTGCATCGTCTTGCATTTTGCCCCTGCCTTCGGGCGCATACCTCGTTTTGTCTCGCATGTTTGTCCAAGTCTTCGGCCTTGTCAAAAATGGGTCGTCTCTGGGCTTTGACATTCACTCCCGTCATTGTTATGACTTTCGAGTTCTGTCAAAGAGGGGCAACTGTAGACACCCCATTTTTGACCGTCCTCAAGACTTGGACGTCACCGTTGGAACACTCGGTGATTATCTATGTTTGTGTTTGTTCGGACTTCCCGGAGTTCTCGGCTCGCGCACCTTGCCTCAGGACCTCCGAACTTGACTGTTTTGTGTTTGGTTTTACACCAAACACTTGTGTTTTGCCTTTGAGGGGCAGGGAATGCCTTCTGAGGCATCCCCACATACCACCGGCTGTGGCTAGAGGCCACCGGCTGGCTGGTATTGCCACCAGCACTATTTTGTGCCGGTCGGCACTCTTTTTGGCAAAATTACCATTTTGCCCTGCCGACCACTTTACAGCTGCTTTTTGAGATATTTTTAGACAGCTGTTTAGCTCTTGTTTCCCCTCCATACACGTGTATGGAGGGATGAGCCCTTGGCTGACTTAGTTTGTAAGTCTTTGTTGCCTATAAGGAGAAGCTCTCTTCTCTTGGCTCAAGGGTTAGAAAATTTAGAGAGTTAGAGAGAAAAAGAGAGAGAGAAGCTCTGGTTTTTCTAGGGTTTGAGTTGCATACACCTTCTATCTCTATCCTTCTCTTGTGTGTCTAGGTGTTTTGTGCCTTATTATTGCACACAAACACCTAGTGTTTCACCTTCTCATTGTAACTGAGGTTCTAAGGGCTGGTTTTTGAAGTTTTTGACAGATTTTGAGCCTAAGGAAGCATCAACTACATCTTTGTCAAAGAGGTCAACAAGGGTGAGACACTAACTCTCTTTTTACCCCATTTTTGTACCTTATTTTTACCTAGTTTAGAACTGTTTTTGTGCTTAGTACATAACACATAAAAGTTCTATTTTTTAAGCCTCTTTATTGTTCATTAAGAGTGTTTTGTGGTTTGAGCAAGTTTGACCACCCTTAGGCCTTGAAAAGGCCACTTTTTGTGCTATTTTGTGGGAGATCCGAGACTATGGTGTTAGGATCTCTTCACCACTGAAATCTTGAGGGATTTCAGTGGTGAAGAGCATGCCTTAGAGTCTCAAGAAGGAGAGGGCCACCCCCTCTCCTTGATGTCCTTGAAAAGGGCAAGTTTTGCTCCCTTATGGAGCTTCATGCTTGAGTGTGTGTTGAGCATGTTTGACTTGTTTTCCATGCTTATATTGCCATGTTATAACATGATTTCAAGTTGGTTTAGGTCCCTTATGCATGCTTAGCATAGTTGCCTTGTAATGCCTCTTATTGCCTTAATATGCCTAGGTTGTGTGCCTTCATTTCTAGCATGTTTTAGGCCTAGATCCATGAAGCTTGTATGTTCATTTTGCCATGATCTAGCTCTGTCCATAGCCATTTGGGTCGATCTCATCATGCATTACATAGCTCCTTTGCATTTGGCTTGTTGGCCTTGAGAGCATGTGAGTGTAGCATGACTTGCTTGCTTCATTTTCAATGATTTGAAACCATCTAACATGCCATTTCAGACCTTATGATGTGCTTGTTTGATTGCCTTGCATGCCTCTTTAATGCTTTAAGAGTATGTGCTAAATGCTCCATGTTTTGGCTTTAATGCATGCTTTTGGAATCATGTCATCTAGATGCCATCTAGGTGGTTATTTAGGCTCAGTTTTATGTGTTAAAACTCTGTTCTTAAGTGTTTAAGTATTGCCATATGTGGTTGTGCTAGGTGTGGTTCAAAGCCTCATTGGCTTGCTTCAAGTACTTGGACCTATTGTTGCATACTTGGCTTGCTTTGTTGCATGATTTGGCATCATGTTTTGTGTGATTTTCAGAGCTTTATATGCATGTCAATTGTCCATGCTCAACTCATTTCAAGTGTGCTTGAATGTTGTTTGTTTTGCTTAAGTATTGGCACCTTAACATGTGTGTGTGTGC
The DNA here is from genome assembly GCA_036172215.1 of Camellia granthamiana. Taxonomy (NCBI): domain Eukaryota; kingdom Viridiplantae; phylum Streptophyta; class Magnoliopsida; order Ericales; family Theaceae; genus Camellia; species Camellia granthamiana. The sequence goes on from CM069908.1 coordinate 156,348,131, forward strand.
ATATGTGTTTGGCCCCCATAACTCAGCATTTGGCCACTGATTTTGGGCCCTTTTGGAGCTGCCTAGATCATGCCTAAGCCCATCCTCCATGTGGTTTGCATGCTTGCCTTGTGTGCTTACTTAGGTTTGCATTGTATCGCCATATTGCATGCTAGTTGCCATGTCTAGGAGTGCATCACATTGGCATGCATGTTAGGCCTCTTGACCAAGTCATGATAGAGGTTTAACACCCTTGTTTGCTTGTTTGCATTGCATGCATTTGAAATCAAAGTTGCATTCTTGATCCTTGGGCCATCATGCATGGAAATGCGTGATTGATGGTCCGAGAACCAAGGCACACCTTCTTTTGAGTCACCAACATGATAAGGATTGTGTTTGGTGCATACATGCTTTGAATTACATTGCCATGCAAGTTGTTGCCCTCTGCTGCTGTGAGTTGCAGGTTTTGCAGGCATTTTGTGCCGACCGGCACTGTTTAGTGCCGACCGGCAGTAAATTGGCGGCCGATAGCTTCATTCAGTGCCGGTGGCCACATCCTTTAGCCGGTGGTGTTCTACCCTAGCCGGTGATGATCTCCAGTGCCCAAGGAAGTGTTTCTGAGACTTTGGCAGCCTTCAGAGGAGGGTAGCAGGGAAAACAGAGGCACACTTGCATGACAGTGCGATTCCGAGCGAGTCCCGGGCGCGCGACGCATTTGAGCCCTCTTCCCAAGGCATTTATTGTTTAATTAGATTAATTATTTATTTAATTAATTTAGTTAATTTGTAATAATTAATTAGCTTGCGTAGTTAATTAGTTATTCGATTTTGTATATTCTTTCGGTCCCTCCGTGTGAGGGCATAATCTGTAATAAGTGTGGGTGAGTGCGGTGTATCTCTTCCAACCTCCATTTCTTTCTCCCTTTTATTTACCTGCTTATGATGGTTAGTATTAGGGCACGTTTATTTCAGCATACCTTATGCAATGCATGCGTGCATTCATTACATACATCGGGCTCGGTACATCATACAAATTGCATCGTACTTTCAATTCCAAATTGAATATGTGATAGTTGTTGCATTTCACGTGCCATGCTTAGGATAGCCGAGCCTGTCTAGATTACACTCCGTATGCGATGCATTAGTCACTTAACATAAACTAGGTCATGCATGTTTTGCTAACTGGTTTCTTGTTTTGGCACGGAGTACAATGTAAGTATTTTACGCTTTAGCATGTCGCATGCGTGTGAATGTTAACATGACAGTATGCTTGCCATGCGGCTAAATGCTTATGTGACATTACTGTTTGAATGCCTGTGGGTGGAGGTTGGATTGCCTGAGTTGGAACAACTCGTTGAAATCCGTATTTTAGCCTACTCGCGAGTAGCAAAATCTAACGCGTTTTTTGAGGCAAAACGGATATGCAATGTTTATTTCCAAGTTAGGCAATCTAGTCTATACTTTTGTGTTGCGCGCATCACATAGTAATTCTAGGCTAATAATTGGTATAAGAACACATGAGGTTTTCAAAATTGGATATCACGGTTAGTAGAGGCCGGTCTTCGGACCGGGCGAAAGGGGGTGCTCATAGCTGACCTTCCCCGATCGTACCCAAGCTCCCGAGCCAAGACCACTTTGGTGATGACGGACACGTGGCCTTCGGCACCGAGTCAGGGTTTCCTAAATTTCCCATTTTAAAATATTTAGGTGGCGACTCTGTAATCTGGCAAAGCAGTCCATGTTTGGCACTACTTTTCAAAAATCTATTTTCTCAAACGATTTGCCGGATTTGGACTCTTTGGTTCAGATTTAGAACCGACACAAAAGGGAGTCCGAACTGTAGAGCGAGGTCCTCCGCGGGCGCGTCTACAGAAACGTCCCTCGTTTCTCGTGTTTGGGCTAACACCTATTCCAAACAAAATGCAAGCAACAACATGCAAACATGCAATGCTACTTAAGCATGCAAACATGCAATGCAATAAAACAAGCATGCAAACAATATGCAAGGGACAAGCATGCAAACATGCAATGCAATGTGACATAGCATACTCAATGCTAATGGCATGTATTCTCAATGCAAAGCAACATGGCATACTCAACGCAATGTAACAAAATGGCATACTCAATGCAATGTAACAACATGGCATACTCAATGCTCAATGGACTTAAACCAAAATGGACAGACCTTAGCCATGCCCAAATCAGTGGTGTAGACACCCCATTTTTGACCGTCCTCAAGAATTGGACGTCACCGTTGGAACACTCGGTGATCATCCATGTTCGTGTTCGTTTTGAGGTCCCAGAGGCCTCGACTGCGCGCCTTGCCTCAGGATCTCTCAACTCGTTTGTTTTGTGTTTGGCTTTGCACCAAATACTTGTGCTTTTGCTTTGAGGGGCAGGGAATGGCTTGTTGGCCATCCCCACACCCCACCGGCCTTCCCTTTGCCTCACCGGCCATTCATTGTTGCCACCGGCCATTGTTTCTTGATACCAATGGCCGGTCGGCACTTTATCTGGCTGGCCGGCACTTTGTTTGGCCGGTGACCTCTTTTGCTGGCCGGTATGCACCTTTTGCACCCTTCAGGCATGGTGCATGCCAGTTGTACCAGCTGGAATGCACCAACACTCTTCCCCGTGCATAGTGTGGTTGTTATGCACCTTTTGCACCCTTTTGGTCTAGCTTCTTGAGGAAGCTTGGACCTTTGTCTTAGCTTCCTCGAGAAGCTTGCCAGCTGTCCCAGCTTCCTCAGGAAGCCTTGCCCCTTTTGCCCCCTTTGACCCTTTTTTAGTTTAGCTTCTTGGAGAAGCTTCAAAACATCTCCCTTGTCTATTTACGGACCCCTCCTCCTCCGTTGTCAAGGGTTGAACAAAAAAAAAAAAAAACCAGAGATATACATATACATATCTGTCATATACATTCTCTCTTTATATCTCCCTCTCTCTCATCCTGTGTGCGTTTGGAGGCCTAAAAAGTGTGTTTTTGCCTTAGTTTTGCACTAAGACACACACCATTACACCATACTTCGACCTTGAGGGGCTTGGAGGGCTTGTTCTTGAATTTTTGGACTGGTTTTGACCAGAGGAAGGTGGTTGATCTTGCTGTTCTTCAAGAGTTCTTCAAGGGTAACAATCTTGCTTTAGTTTCCCCAATCTTGCACTAGTTTTTTACCTGTCTTGCATGCTGATTTAGGCTTTGTGTATAACTAAAAAAAGTCTTGTATTTTCATGCTTAAGATTCTTCATTAAGGTTGTTTTGGTGTTGGGGGTCGACCTCCCCCTCTTTTGGTCTCTTTTTGTGCTCTTTTGGCAAGCTTTGGTTATTCTTGTGTATTGGTCTTCTCACCATTGAAATCCAGTGGATTTTCAGTGGTGAAGAAGGAGGTTTGAGGTCTCGTATAGGGGAGGGACACCCCTCTCCCCTTTGTGACTCATTTGTCCATGTTTTTGGCTCGATATGGTAGCATGCATGCTTAGTTGTCTATGACTCCATTTCAGAGGCCTTTTGGGTGTTTTGGGTCATATTATATCTCTGTCCCATGTTGGTTTGTTGACCCTTAGCATGCATTTTGTACTTGCTTTGTATTCCTTCATTTTGTCTAGAAATGTATCATGACATTTGACCACTATGCTCTCATGTGTTTGACTTTACTTTGTGAAGGTCTTGATCATAATTTTCCATGCTTGAGGTCTGTTAGGTGCTGGTTTGGTCATATTTGATATGCTTTATATGGCTCCTTAACATTCTAGCATGTTGGCATTGGTTATGTGAATCATGAGCATGCTTGGCTTAGATTGTTTAAGTGATTTGGGGTCATCTCGCATGCCATCTCAGTCCCTAATCCGTACTTGTATGCTTGCATTTATCATCCCTTTCATGCCTTAGAGAGTTGTCTCATTGTGCCTAAAAAGGGGCCATTGTACATGCTTAAGTGTTTAAGTTTTGGGGCTGCCATATCAGTGGGTTTTGGGGGGTCATTTTGCATATTGAAACTCTATTTTGTGTTGGAAAGTTCATGCCATGAGTGCTTGGGGTAGTTGTGGTAGAATGCCCCTTGTCTTGGACCTATTGGTGTGCATGTTTGCATAAGCATTGGCCCATCATTTTGGGCATTTTGGCCACTGTTTGGAGGGCGGACTGAGGTCTGCCCTTTGTGGTTTTAGGCCCATCATTGCATGGTCATGTTGCATTGCTTTGGGCTCATGCCTGCATAGTATCATACTTGCATGTTTGCATAATGTTTAGCTAATTGTATCTCATATACTCATATGCATATTTGGCATGTTTATATTATATTAACTTAGCTTGCATGCTTAGGATACATCGCATTTGGCATGCTTTGCATATTAGCCTCATGTTGCATTTTTGAGCCGTATTTGCATACATGCATTGCATTGCTTGGTTTGGGGTGTCAAACCAAGCATGAGGAATGAGAAGCGTTCGTACTCAAAGTGATGTAACGCGCCTCAATCTTCGGTCGCCGATGCCCTTGACCCCAATATGATAGGATGTTGGCTTTCATTTGCTTGTTGCATGCATTTTTACATTAAGTTGCAAATTTGGCCTCTTAGGCCATCATGCACCGAAATGCATAATTGATGGGCCGAGGGTCAAAGGCCATGCTCCCTTGAGTTCATCGCGTGATAGGGAGTGTGTCCATGCACACATTGCTGTGAAATTTCCATGCCATGCACTGTCTGTCCTTTGTTGCTGTAAAAAATAGGGTTCTGCAGGAATTTATGGCCGGCCGGCCATATACAGTGCCGACCGGCCATCAATGGCTGGCCGGTGATTCAAGTTTTGGCCGATACTCCAATTACCATGGCCGGTGGCAATCCGGAGCACTTAGGGAGTAATTCAAAGCAGGTCTGGAAATTGGTACGATCCTCAGAGGGGCAGGGCAGTGTAAACAAAGGCAACAGTGCCGTGGCAACGGGTTTCTGGGCAGTACGAGTCGAGCATGCATCATCCAAACATTTCGAAGGCGGGGCTGTGGCCATTTTAATTTTTCATTTAATTTGTTAATTAATTAGCAGTTTTGTAATAATTAATTTAGTATTATTTATTCGGACTGTATTATTCTTTCGGTCCCTCCGTGTGTGGGCGTATTGTAATAAGTGTGTGTGGGTGTGTGTATGTCTTCCAATCCCACGTCTTTCTTCCCTTTTATTTACCCGTTTATGATGGTAGACTAGGGCATATTTAAATTAGCATAACTTATGCTATGCATGCGTGCATCCACACATTTGTCTTACATGCATCGGGCTCGGTACATCATGCTAACTGTATTTGTGTTTCAATTCCAAATTGAGTACCTATTAGTTGTAGCATCTCATATGCCATTCCTTAGGATAGCCGAGCCTATCTTAGTTGCATTTTGCATGTGTTGCATTAGCCATTTTAAACATGAACTAGGATCATGCATATGATTACTAACTAGTTTCTGTTTTGGCTTGGAGTACTCTGTAAGTTCTTTTGCTTTAGCATCCTTGCATGCGTGTGAGTGTTGCCATGACAGCATGATTACCATGAGGCTAGTTGCTTATCTGATATAACTGCTTGAATGCCTGTGTATGGAGGTTGAATTACCTAAATTGGAATGATGCATTAAAACTGCGAGTTTTAAGCCCACTAGATAGTGGCAAAACCGCCTTTTCTAAAAGCCCACTCGAGGGTGGCAAAACCTACATTTTAGCCTACTCGCAAGTAGCAAATCACTTTCAAAACAAACATGAAATGTTTTGTTCCAATTTGGGCGATTTGGTCTATACTTGTTTGCTGTGCGCATAACATAGTAATTCTAGGCTAATAACCGGAATAAGGACATGTAATGTTTTCAAAACAAGATATCACGGTTAGTAGAGGCCGATCTTCGGATCGGGCGAGAGGGGGTGCTCATAGCTGACCTTCCCCAATCGTACCCAAGCTCCTGAGCCGAGGCAACTTTGGTGATCACGGACACGTGGCCTTTGGCACCGAGTCAGGGTTTCCTAAATTTCCCCATTAAAAAATATTTAGGTGGCGACTCTGTATCTGGCAAAGCAGTCCATGTTTGGCACTTCTTTTCTAAAAATCTGTTTTCTCAAAACGATTTGCCGGATTTGGACTCTTTGGTTCAAGATTAAGAACCGTGACACAAATGGAGTCCGAACTGTGGGGTGAGGCCCTCACGCGGGGCGCGTCCACAGTTTCTGGCGACTCTGCTGGGGATTTTAGAGAGCTTGACTCGAACTCGTGATATCCTGTTTTGATTTCATTTATGTGTCTCTTTGCATAGCATGTGCATTGGTGCGCCTAGGACACCGTGTTTGCCATCTGCCATTCCTGAACGGTTTGCCGGAGGCTTGTCTTGTCAAGGCATGACCATAAGGCTGACCGGTTATGGGCTCTGACAGTATGGGAACACAAACCCCGGTTTTACCGGGGCACCCTTTTGACCATTCGGCCTAGTGCATATCGAAATCCATAGTGACCATTCCAAACTAGGACAGGTTGCTTACCCGATGTTAGGTTGTTTGAAAACTACTGCGTGCATAGTGAAACCCTAGCTCCTGACAAAAATAGGATAGGGAAACCCTACCCCAACATAGGGGTGTTTTGGCTCTCTTTTACTTGCTATGTGTTTTTAGAGTGTATCTATGCAGGAACACACATATCAGTTTGCAAGTTTGAGTGTCAGGCCTGCGGGCATCAGTGTTTTGGGAATCAGTTATCTGCGGGTATCAGATTCAGACTTAGGGGCAACGATTTGGAAACAGTGATCAGTGATTAAGGAACAGTACATTCAGCTTGTTGGCAATTTGTTGCGATACCCAGCTGTGTGTTGTGTTTATTTTACGTTGTTACGCTGTCCAATTGTCTGTTTATTTATACGCTTTATTTTTTTTTTACTAGTGTAGTCGAGCACAATTGCTTCTGACCCAGTAGATATTCCCAAGCACTCTGGACTAGAGGTCGTCGACTCCATCGATCTGAGGATCTGGTAGACGGACAACCAGTGTACCACTCTCTACCCCCGGTTACTAGACGGAGGACAGTTAGGCAGAGGGCATCAGTTCAGCAGTCAGTACAGAGGGCTTTGTCTACCCCACCTGTGTACAGTAGAGATCAGGATTCTGCTTCTCCCACAGAAAGGGAACATATACTGATAATTCAGTCAGAGCAGAACAGTATGGCCAGTTTAGAGGAGATGGTGCGCCAGCTCCAAGAGAGTATGAAAATGATGCAGCAGGATGCTGTCCGACAGGCAGAGTTCGCCAAGCAGCAGGCCACGGTTATGAATGAACAAGCAGAGTTAATCGTGAGGTTACAGCAGCAAACCGGAGCATCTGCTTCGCAGCAAGCTCCTCCCCCGCCAGGAATTCCAACCCCCGGGGAGACAGCTAATGTTCAGAATGATACGGACATTCCCACAGGACCACCTCCACCACCGATCCTACCCCAAATCCAACCCCAGTTATCTAAAACACCCACCAACCTACCGAACTCTCCCTTTGAGTTCGAGACAGATCCCACAGCGTTGAAGTTGAGCAAGCTTGAAAAGCTGTTCAAGAGATCCCAAGGAGTCAAGACCATCCCTGACATCGAAGATGGATATACCGACGCAGCTATGACGCTGCCCGACAGATTCAAAATGCCGCACATTAATCGATTTGATGGGTCCGGGGACTCCATGATGCACCTGCGATTGTTTTCAGATATCTTAAGGCCAATGGGCCTCAGCAGACTTCAGAAGCTGTCTCTGTTCGGCCGGACCCTGTCGGGTGTGGCGGCCATATGGTATGCCAAATTAGAAGATGATGTCAAGAGAAACTGGGACGAGATGGCCGAGGCCTTCATTGCGCAATACTCCTACAATACGCAAATCGAGATTACAACCCGTGATCTCGAGACAACAAGGAAAGAGCCTAAAGAGAGTTTCTCAGAATTCATGACCAGATGGAGGGCCAAGGCTTTGATGATGACCTTAAGGCCTACAGACAAAGACCAGATTCGGATGATTGTGCGCAATCTTCAGCCGAAGTTGATGCAAAAGATGATTATACTCCCCTTCCCTACATTTTCTGATCTATATGAAATGGGGGTGCAGGTTGAGGATGCCTTGAAGCAAGGCTTAATTGATAATGACCAGGAGCAATCCCGAAGAACTTTCAACCGCAACACTAATGTAGGCCCGAGCAGCACTACAACTACAAGAGCCTCCGAAGTGAGCATGGTCACCACCAACCCCCCTCCAAGAACCATGGCAGCTGTGCCGTTCTTCGGCGCGTCCGGAAGCCATACCCAAACAGCCAAATACCCACCCAAAAACACAAGAACCTTCGCTCCACTATATATGCCCCTATCCAAAGCTCTGGGTGTTTTAATCAGAAAAGGGCATTTGAAGCCCCTAGAACCGCGGCCCTTACCAGAAAGACTTCCCTCTACCCACAACCCAGCCAAATATTGCGCATTTCACCAACAGCACGGTCATGACACCGATCTGTGCTTCCGATTACGTCATGAGATTCAAGATCTCATCGATAACGGGGTGATTCTGCCTCCCAAGAAACCCAATGTTACAACAAACCCTCTCTCCACACATAACCAAGCTCCACCGCCCAAAAGGATCAACTTCATCCAAACTGGGGTTGTGCCTTACGATCCTAGCATCTATATCACTCCTTCCCACCTGCCTAGGCCGGAGGTATTCCTTCCCAACTGCACCGACTTGTGCATGATGGACATCTCCATAACCCAACCTAAGCCAACGGTGGTGACTATTGAGGACAGGAGAGAGGAGATCCCAAAGGAGAAGAGGGTTGTTGAGCCAGAGTCTGCGGAATCTGGGAGTTGTGTTGAGAAGACATATAGTCCGGGTGACTACATTTCATCAATAGGCCAGGATGGGCCAGATGTGGAATTGCCAACAGGGGGAGAGCTGTGTGTGATCCAAGGGGATAGTTTGGGACAGAGAACAGATGATTTAACGGCTGTGGAAGAGGACCTTGCCAATCTCCAGTTTTACAATGACTAAGATCCAGGGGACGCAGCAGTCAACTGGTTTGATTATGAGGAATCGGCGGAGGCTACTGGGTGGTTGGATGATCAACCGGATGTGGTGGAAGAGTTCCAACCAGGACAGGGCTCGGCAGGGGCAGTAATGTCAGTGACAGTCGAGAGAGTCGGAGAACAGAATACATCGCCGGAGAACGCCAGTGTCAAGAATTTCGCTCAGGGTTAGAGCATTCTAAATACAGGAATTATTGAGCAGCCAGCTGTGTTGATACGGTCGGAACAGGAAAGATTTGAAGATTCTGAGAGAATCAGGAAGGCAAAGGCCCATGTGGGGACTGAAACTACTATAAGCACAGAAACAGAGAATGCTGCGAGCATAGGAATGGAAGGTACCGCGAGTACAAGAACAGTCATACCAGAGTCGGACAGGTGTCTGTCGGTTGCGGATGGAATGTGGTGGGAGGATGAGGATTTATGTCTTGCCCATACGGACGAAGATTAGGGGAACAACCAACTCGATAACACCTAGTACCTTGGAGAAGTCGACCATATGACACGGAGCGGGCAGTACTTCAAACCCCCACACCTAGATCAGCCAGAGGCTTCTGGGAAGGATAGGGAGGTTGAGAAGCAAAAAGAGAAACAACTTGAAGAGGAGGCTGTGCTCAAACAGTTAAAAAAGATACAAGTAGACATCTCCATCTGGGAACTGCTTATGGCATCACAAGTGCACAGACAGGCTGTCTTGTCAGCCATGGACAAAGCTAAGCTTTCGATAGAAACCACGCCAGAACAGCTGGTAGGATTAGTCTTTCCGGGAGGAGCTATTCCGATGCTGACTTTTTCCGACGGGGAATTGCCACCCGTGGGGGCAGACCATAACAAGCCGCTCTACATCTCTGTGGAGTGTAGGAATAAATGGATACCGGTGGTTCTTGTTGATACCGGGTCCGCCATCAACGTCTGCCCGGCAAGGACAGCGTATGCAATCAATTTGAAAACCACGGACTTTGCACCGATGGCTCAGGTAATCAGGGCATACGACAACACAAGTAGAGAGGTCATGGGGACGGTGAGAATTCAGACTAAAGTTGGGCCGGGACAGCATGAGATAGATTTCCATGTCTTAGAGGTTCCTGCAACTTTCAACCTACTTTTGGGGAGGCCGTGGCTGCACCAGGTAAAGGCAGTGTCGTCCACTTTGCATCAAATGGTGAAATACCCCTATGGGAAGGGAGTAGCCATTGTTTTTGGGAATTCATCGATTCATCCACCATCGGAGGTATCTACGCCTCTTCTAGAAATTGAGCACGGTATGGAAGACGTGTTCATATTAGGTTTCACCCTGGCTGAGGCTCAGGTTGTACAGAACATCATGGCTGCTAACGAGGGGATATATGTCAGTGCTTAAGCAGTGTATCTCATGAACAAGCTTCAACACATCCCCGGGATGGGATTGGGAAGGAGCGGCCAGAAGGGCGTCGCAGCATTGGCCGAAGTGCCACATAACCCTCATACCTTTGGCTTGGGTTATCTGCCCACCAAGGAGGATTGGATAAGAAGGGGAAAGGAAATGGCTGGAAGAGCCAGAGCGAAACAGATGGGGAAGCCTTTTGAGTTGATGCACCGGCCCATTCGGGGTACCCTAAACGGACGCTTCGTCCGGGAGGGGAAGGACTTTCCATTCTGTGGCTTTCCGGAGCCTTGGCTGAACGCGGAGAGGAAGCGCATACCGGGGTTCGAGATTTTCTTTGACCTACAGTTACCTGGGAATGATGTTGCCGAAGAGCAGACAGACCCGACAGTTGAGGTTGAGCAGAATAGGAAAATGGAGTCTGAGGACACCGAACTTGAAATGGGGGTAGCACTGGCATGTCTACTTTCAGATCCTCCAATCGAACAGAAGTGCTTGGGGGATAACTTCTCAGTGTCCATGATCGGGAGTGAAACGGCTGCGGGCCTACCATCAACTATTTTGGATGCATCCATCACACCCTCTCTCGTTTGGCAATATAAAGAGGGATTTTTATCGAGCAGCACCGGGTCAGGTAGTGAGCCGGAATCTGATTCCACCGAGTCTTGTGAGTCAGAATCAGGTTCTAGCTCGACTGAGTCTGAGTCCGGTATTCCTGCGGGTGATAACCCGGATGCCACAGTCCTATCTAGGTCGTCTTTTTCTTTCTTCTTTGAGTCTGTTGTAACAAAAGAATCAGACGGTTTGGAAGTACTTATGAGAATGATATGGATGTGATTTCCGAGTACTTTTCTGTGCCTCTGATTTATTGTTTAAATCAAGACTTTCAAAATTTTGACGAAAACGACGAGGAAGAAATTCCTCCGGTTTTGCAACGATTAATTGATCAAGAGCAAGAAAGATTTGTTAAACCTTTAGTTGATGAAATCACTACTGTGAATATTGGTACTGAGAAGGACCCGCGGCTGGTCCAGATCGGGTCCACGTTGTCTTCGGAGGAACGCGAGCGCTTATCCGCTTTATTAAAAGATTTCAAAGATGTTTTCGCGTGGTCCTACGAAGACATGCCTGGAATCGATCCTGAGATCGTACAGCACTGGATCCCTCTTGACCCCGAGGCCCGACCTGTTAAGCAGAAACTTAGAAGGATTCGTCCAGACTGGGCCATCAAGATTAAGGAAGAGGTCACCAAGCAAATCGATGCAGGCTTCCTGCTGGTGTCCGAATACCCGACTTGGTTAGCCAACATTGTTCTAGTACCGAAGAAAGATGGCAGAATTCGAGTATGTGTGGATTTCAGGGATTTGAACAAAGCTAGTCCAAAGGACGACTTCCCCTTGCCACATATTGATGAGTTGGTGGATTTCACAGCGGGGCATGCTTTGCTTTCGTTTATGGATGGCTTCTCAGGCTACAATCAGATAGTGATGGCACCCGAAGACCGGGAGAAGACTGCTTTCACCACCCCGTGGGGGACATATTGCTACAGAGTGATGCCATTTGGGTTGAAGAACGCTGGTGCTACATATCAACGGGCCGCGACCACAATATTGCATGACATGATCCACAAAGAAGTGGAGGTGTATGTGGACGACATGATTGTCAAGTCCAAAGAAAGAGAGGGCCACTACACCGCCTTGCAAAAGTTCTTCCAAAGGATTAGAGAATTTCGGTTGCGACTGAATCCTCAGAAGTGTACGTTCGGTGTTACAGCAGGGAAAATGCTAGGGTTTCTGATTACACAAAGGGGCATCGAAGTCGACCCTTCTAAAATCAAGGCCATCTTAGAAATGCCACCACCAAGGACTGAAAAGGAGGTGTGAGGCTTTCTGGATAAAGTGCAATTCATAAGACGGTTTATCTCAAAACTAACCTTGACTTGTGAACCACTTTTTGGTCTCCTGAAGAAGGGAAGGAAGTTCCAATGGGACGGCCGATGCCAAGCTACTTTTGAACAGATCAAGAAATATTTGCAGAACTCGCCCGTGTTGTCACCACCAAAGCCGGGGGAAACCGTTGATATTGTACCTTTCAGTAACTGAGACTACAATGGGCTGCATGCTCGCACAGGAATCGGAGGATAAGGTGGAGAGGGCCATCTACTATCTGAGCAAGAAGATGTTGGATTACGAGACCCGCTACACTCCGCTAGAGAAGGCTTGTTTGGCTTTGGTATGGGCTACCAGCAAGCTGCGGCACTACCTGTTAGCTCACTCCGTAATGTTGGTTTCATGCTTGGATCCCATCAAATATCTTTTCGAGAAACCGGCACTTACGGCTAGGCTAGCTCGTTGGTTGCTGTTGCTTTCCGAATTTGATCTGAAGTATGTGACACGTAAGTAGTAAAGGGGAGGGTGGTAGCAGAGTTCCTTGCCGACCACCCGGTTGAAGGGGGTGAAGCAGTCGAGTACCTATTCCCAGATGAAGCCATTTTGTATGTTGAAGATGAACCTTGGACGATGTACTTTGATGGAGCGTCAAACCAGTACGGGTATGGGATAGGAGTGTTGCTAATAGCACCCGACAATTCCCGTATCCCTCTAGCATTTAAGCTCCGGTTCAAAGTCTCGAACAACGAGGCGGAATATGAGGCATGCATTGCCGGTCTAGAAGTAGCCCTGGAACTAGGGGCAAAGCGGTTGGACGTCATCGAGGACTCGAACCTTGTTGTGTCACAAGCAAAAGGAGACTGGAAAGTCAAAGAAGAAAAGATGATAATGTACCACCAGACCTTGGATTTGCTAATTCCTCAGTTTGAGAAACTAAACTTTGCTTATCTAGCAAGAGAGAACAACAGGTTCGCAGATTCACTAGCAACTCTATCTTCCATGATAGATATCCCGTCTGGAGTCCAGATGCGTCCAGTCATCATTGACCAGAAGTTCGTGCCAGCATATGAATCAATTGCTGCTATCGATGAGGTTCAGGATGAAAACCCCTAGTATTACGACATTTGGAATTTCTTGGAGAAGGAGACGTATCCACCAGGGGCAAATGCCAAGGATAAAAGGGCAATCAGAAGAATGGCTGCTCAGTTCATCATCTGTGGGGGTAAGCTGTATAAGAGAGGTCATCTGGGAATGCATAAGCTGTGTGTAGAAGCTGAGGAGTCGAAGCGCCTGATGGAGGCCATCCATGGAGGAGAATGCGGTGCACATATGAACGGGGTAATGTTGGCTCGGAAGATCCTCAGACAAGGCTACTACTGGTCTACCATGGAGGAGGATTGTATCGGCTTTGTTCGGCGATGCCACAAATGCCAGATCCATGCAAACGGCATGAACATCCCGCCGTCGAAGCTGTATAACATGACTTCGCCATGGCCATTTTCAGCTTGGGGAATCGATGTGATCGGGGCTGTTACTCTGAAGGGGTCGAATGGGCATGAGTTCATCCTGGTCGCGATAGATTACTTTACGAAGTGGGTCGAGGCCCAATCTTATGCGGCGTTAAAGGCTTCGCATGTCGCGAAGTTTATCAGAAACAACATCATCTGCCGCTATGGGGTCCCAAACGAGATTATTTCAGACAATGGTTCCCACTTCAAGAAGGAGGTGATTGATTTGTTGGAGAAATACAATGTGGCTTTTCATAAGTCATCGACATACTGGCCGCAGACCAACGGAGCAGTTGAGGCCGCCAACAAGAACATCAAGCACATACTGCAGAAGATGGTGGAAACCTACAGGGACTGGCCAGATAAGTTGCTGTTTGCTCTGTGGGGCTACCGGACTTCAATTAGAACTTCTATTGGGGCGACTCCGTATTCGTTAGTCTATGGGATGGAGGCCGTTCTACCTATCGAAATTGAGGTTCCGTCATTATGAGTATTGGCTGAGTGTCAAATAGCTGAGGCAGATTGGCAGCATAGCAGATTCGAGGAACTCATGCTCTTTGATGAGAGAAGACTGAAAGCATTGTACCATGTTCAAGGTTATCAGTGCAGAATTGCCCAGGCTTTCAACAAGAAGGTTAAGTCCAGGAATTTGAAAGAAGGAGATTTGGTACTCAAGGATAACCGAACTCCCATACATGACCCAAGGGGCAAGTTCAGACCCAATTGGACTGGTCCCTACATCATTAAGTCTATTTGGTCGGGTAGAGCTGTCGTTCTGATGGACCTAGATGGCCTAGAGTTCTCCCAACCGATCAACATGGACAAGTTGAAGAAATATTACCCCTGAGAGGCTCGCTAGGCCGAAAACCTGAAAGGGCGACCTAGGCAAAAGTTAGAGCACAGAAAATTAGAAAATATAAAAACTGAGCTCGCAAGGTTGAAAACCCGCAAAGGGCGGCCTTGGCAAAAGTTAGAGCGCAAAAGAAGAGTGAAAATACTCGAGTGAACCCAAGCCTGAACTACGTAAGGCTTGATTCCCATCTTTGGGATACGTAGGCAGCTTCATCCTGAAGTTCAGCCATAACCTTTTTCCCCGATCAACTTTGTCCATTTGATTATCTTGGTCATCTTTGTTCATTCAGTATGCAATTTAGTATTCAAAGGCTTCGGTTATGATCTCCGGTGCTGCGGTACTCTTCAGACTAGGGGCAACTTTCCAGTTGCTGGGGATCCGGGGTTGTGCATCTCAGTGACAGATCTCAAGTGTGTCCAGTTCTGATCCATACCAAAAATAGTTTTGAAAAGTTTTGATAAAAGTTGACTTTGTTCAAATTAATCTTTTTACAACTAAGACCATTTCTGGACCAAAAACGGGAAATTTTCAGTACCACAACCTTCAAGTTCATTGATTTCAATACAGAGTTCTCCTGCTCTTGCATACAAATTGAAGTTGCTTTTTATTACATTCATAAGGAAAACTTGAAAGTACTAATAAAGCAATAAATCCGGGGCATAGTCAAGTCAGGTGTTCCTGCGCCCCCTCCCAGAGCTGGTCGAAGCCTCTAGTGCCAAGCTGGGCCCGATCTGTGCCTCCTCATTAAGCCAATCTATGCACTCATCAGACAAAGCACAACTGAAAGTGGGAGCGGGGGCCAGGAGTTCTCTTGTCCTCCACGCTGTGGCCTGCCGAACAAGCTGCGCACCCCGGAATGGAAAGGCAGCATGATATTCTATCCCCTCTATGGGGCAAATCTGGTCATGGCCGAACTGGCGTCGGAACCAGAATGGGAAATAGAACACACAGTGAGTAAAGCCAATCAACTGAATCCCAATTTGTCAGGACATGCTGTAGCCCATTGCCGGTAGATTGAGCCAAGGGCACTGCCAAGCAATGTCGTCTGCAGACAAATTGCGCATCCAGTCGAACCACCAACCCTCATCAAGGGCGTCGACCAGACGTTGCCTGAAGAAGTAGCCACGAGCTGAGTATGCTGGGCAAGAGCCCACAACCTGCAACTTGTCCATCAAACACACTTGGGAAGGGATGAAAAATGAGAGAATAAAGAATAGAGAGATGTACGATGAGAGAAAAAGTGAGAAAAGGGTTTTGTGAGAAAAAGAGTTTGAGGGCCGAGTGGCGTGAGTAGTGCATATGTGAGATTGGGTGGTAAACTTTACCTGCAGCAATAGTGGACTCCCCGCAAATCTGGTCGTCTCTCGACGATAAAAGGCGTCTAACCCCATCAACGTCTCAGCCAGAGTCATGACAACGCAACTCTTGCCCTCTTTCAAGCCCTGGGTAACCTCGATCAATCGAACGTTAGATCCTCCGGAGCCTGAGACAAACAGAAAATGAGATAGCATGCACAAACAGAGGGCATGTCGCCGGAAGCCTTGCTAATGATGGTCGTTGCGATCGCCGGCATCAGAAAACCGATAGATCAAACTGGGAATGTCCAGCATTCCGTCACAAATCAGAGACCGAGCGTCACACATAGTGAGTGCACACATTCGCCCTAAGGTTTGGGCATGACCAAAATTAAGATGGGGCAGGATCTCCTCGTCATTCTCAGATTCCAGTAAAACTCGAAAATCTTCAAAGGTAGGACACACTTCTTGCCCGCTAAAGCTAAAGACATGTGTCACTGGATTCCAAAACTTTGCCGCCGCATGGAGAAACGGAAGGTGCAACGGGGTACGACCCAGAGTGAATAGTGTGTTTATGCCGAAACCCCAAAAATTTAGCTTTTTTGAGCCATCCAAGTTATTAATCCAAGACGAGAGATTCTGGGCAAGAAATCCCTCCATTTTGAGCAAATCAGTGTTGAATTGAGTAGAACTACGAAGCTGAGGCCTTTTGTAGGAGATAAGGTGTGAGTGGAGAACAGATGTCAAAGTTCTGGTGGTCCCAGAAATTTATGGCCGGCCGGCCAAATGTAGTGCCGACCGGCCACCACTTTTGGCCGGTGACAAGTTCTCATGGCCGATGGCCTCTACCCCTGGCCGGTGGTCTTCCTCCTTGTTCTCTGAGCTATTTATGCTGAGGATTGGGGAATTCCACCACTTCTAATGCCCTCCGGTGATCGATTCTTGCGAAGTCACGCCTATTTGCTTATCGAGTTGTCGTATATTTGCTTATCAAGTTGTGTTTCACTCTCTTTAAGTCTTTGATTTTCTTATTGAGTTGTACTCGCACTTGTTTGGTTATATCGAGTCTCTCTGTTTTGCTTATCGAGTTGTAAATGGGTTCACTACCTGATTATTACGACGCGAATGCTCTATTTTCAAACGAATTTCATTCACATTGTTATGTG
Organism: Camellia granthamiana; assembly: GCA_036172215.1. Taxonomy (NCBI): domain Eukaryota; kingdom Viridiplantae; phylum Streptophyta; class Magnoliopsida; order Ericales; family Theaceae; genus Camellia; species Camellia granthamiana. Next base: position 156,365,229 of record CM069908.1, read on the forward strand.
ATGCCATGCGATGCGCTTGCATAAAACGTACAAATGCAACACCTTTTGAACAAAATAGCCGTTTCATTTCCATCATGTGTTTTGCAAAATATACGCAGTTTTGAAAAATAATAACAAACCCTGCCTGAGGCAGTGCAATGTGCTTAAACTACCAGTAAAAAGGAAAGTAAAGAAAAAAGAGAGTAGGGCAGCAAAGTATCAGGGTTGATATCGATAACCCATCCCTGGAGGTCAATACATCCCTCGCGCCCTTGTTTGGACTCGTTGTTTGGTGTGGCACCTCAGTTTCTCAAGGCAGTGCAAGGAAGTACACCTTTGAAACATCCATAGACCTCCGAGTTGACCTCAAGTTGTATCTGCTATGAGCAATGCTCCGTACGTGTGAGGAGCATCCCCTCCCGTATCCTTTGTGTATCTTGTGAACTCCACCAATCACTTTAATTATAATGTATTGCAGTACTTTGCATTTCAACATCTTGAATAGCTTGTCTTTACCATGCTTCGATCTTCTTTTTATACACATTGCTTGCGTAGACCGCATGCTTTACTTACATGTGTTCAAGTTTCTTTTTATACACATTGCTTGCGTAGACCGCATGCTTTACTTACATGTGTTCAAGTTTCTTTTTATACACATTGCTTGCGTAGACCGCATGCTTTACTTACATGTGTTCAAGTTTCTTTTTATACACATTGCTTGCGTAGACCGCAAGCTTTACTTACATGTGTTCAAATTCCTTTTTGTACGCATTGCTTGCGTAGACCGCATGCTTTATTTACACGTGTTCAATTTTCTTGCTTGTGTAGACCGCATGCTTTACTTTCACGTGTTCAATTTCATTGCTTGCGTAGACTGCATGCTTTACTTACATGTGTTCAAGTTTCTTTTTATACACATTACTTGCGTAGACCGCATGCTTTACTTACATGTGTTCAAGTTTCTTTTTATACACAATGCTTGCGTAGACCGCATGCTTTACTTACATGTGTTCAAATTCCTTTTTGTACGCATTGCTTGCGTAGACCGCATGCTTTATTTACACATGTTCAATTTTCTTGCTTGCGTAGACTGCATGCTTTACTTTCACGTGTTCAATTTCATTGCTTGCGTAGACCGCATGCTTTACTTACATGTGTTTGTGCCTTCACAGCATTGTTATGCTTCTCACTTGCTTTGCATTGTCACGCATTTTCAATTGCACTAATATGCATGTTGCTAATAACATCGTACCAGTTAAGTTGCTTTCTTTGCAGGCACGATATTATATGTACGGTTCATTTGGGGCTGGTTCAACCAGATGAACCAGACAGGTATTGAATCCTCCGCATGAGACGTATTGAGAATTGTATAGTTCTCTTACATCCTTTCTACATTGTAGTGTAGTTGGATTTGTGTTTGCTAGCTTAAAATTGTTGCATGTTATGCTTCGTTACAGTTTTCTTTGCATGATCATAAGTTATGCTTGGCTTTGTGCATTGTCGTGCATTTTGCCCCTGCCTTCGGGCGCATACCTTGTTTGTCTTGCATGTTTGTCTAAGTCTTCGGCCTTGTCAAAAATGGGTCGTCTCTGGGCTTTGACATTCACTCCCGTCATTGTTATGACTTTCGAGTTCTGTCAAAGAGGGGCAATTGTAGACACCCCATTTTTGACCGTCCTCAAGACTTGGACATCACTGTTGGAACACTCGGTGATCATCCATGTTCATGTTCGTTTTGAGTTCCCAGAGGCCTCTACTGCGTGCCTTGCCTCAGGATCTCTCAACTTGTTTGTTTTGTGTTTGGTTTTGCACCAAATACTTGTGCTTTTGCTTTGAGGGGCAGGGAATGGCTTGTTGGCCATCCCCACACCCCACCGGCCTTCCCTTTGCCTCACCGGCCATTCATTGTTGCCACCGGCCATTGTTTCTTGATACCAATGGCCGGTCGGTACTTTATTTGGCCGGCCGGCACTTTGTTTGGCCGGTGACCTCTTTTGCTGGCCGGTATGCACCTTTTGCACCCTTCAGGCATGGTGTATGCCAGCTGTGCCAGCTGGAATGCACCAACACTCTTCCCCACGCATAGTGTGGTTGCTATGCACCTTTTGCACCCTTTTGGTCTAGCTTCTTGAGGAAGCTTGGACCTTTGTCTTAGCTTCCTCAAGAAGCTTGCCAGCTGTCCCAGCTTCCTCAGGAAGCCTTGCCCCTTTTGCCCCCTTTGACCCTTTTTTAGTTTAGCTTCTTGGAGAAGCTTCAAAACATCTCCCTTGTCTATTTAAGGACCCCTCCTCCTCCATTGTCAAGGGTTGAACAAAAAAAAAAAACCAGAGATATACATATACATATCTGTCATATACATTCTCTCTCTATATCTCCCTCTCTCTCATCCTTTGTGTGTGTTTGGAGGCCTAAAAAGTGTGTTTTTGCCTTAGTTTTGCACTAAGACACACACCATTACACCATACTTTGACCTTAAGGGGCTTGGAGGGCTTGTTCTTGAATTTTTGGACTGGTTTTGACCAGAGGAAGGTGGTTGATCTTGCTGTTCTTCAAGAGTTCTTCAAGGGTAACAATCTTGCTTTAGTTTTCCCAATCTTGCACTAGTTTTTTACCTGTCTTGCATGCTGATTTAGGCTTTGTGTATAACTAAAAAAAGTCTTGTATTTTCATGCTTAAGATTCTTCATTAAGGTTGTTTTGGTGTTGGTAGTCGACCTCTCCCTCTTAGGCCTCTTTTGGTCTCTTTTTGTGCTCTTTTGGCAAGCTTTGGTTATTCTTGTGTATTGGTCTTCTCACCACTGAAATCCAGTGGATTTTCAGTGGTGAAGAAGGAGGTTTGAGGTCTCATATAGGGAAGGGACACCCCTCTCCCCTTTGTGACTCATTTGTCCATGTTTTTGGCTCGATATGGTAGCATGCATGCTTAGTTGTCTATGACTCCATTTTAGAGGCCTTTTGGGTGTTTTGGGTCATATTATATCTCTGTCCCATGTTGGTTTGTTGACCCTTCGCATGCATTTTGTCTAGAAATGTATCATGACATTTGACCACTATGCTCTCATGTTTTGACTTTACTTTGTGAAGGTCTTGATCATAATTTTCCATGCTTGAGGTCTGTTAGGTGCTGGTTTGGTCATATTTGATATGCTTTATATGGCTCCTTAACATTCTAGCATGTTGGCATTGGTTATGTGAATCATGAGCATGGTTGGCTTAGGTTGTTTAAGTGATTTGGGGTCATCTCGCGTGCCATCTTAATCCCTAATCCGTACTTGTATGCTTGCATTTATCATCCCTTTCATGCCTTAGAGAGTTGTCTCATTGTGCCTAAAAAGGGGCCATTGTACATGCTTAAGTGTTTAAGTTTTGGGGCTGCCATATCAGTGGGTTTTGGGGGGTCATTTTGCATATTGAAACTCTATTTTGTGTTGGAAAGTTCATGCCATGAGTGCTTGGGGTAGTTGTGGTAGAATGCCCCTTGTCTTGGACCTATTGGTGTGCATGTTTGCATAAGCATTGGCCCATCATTTTGGGCATTTTGGCCACTGTTTGAAGGGTGGACTGAGGTCTGCCCTTTGTGGTTTTAGGCCCATCATTGCATGGTCATGTTGCATTGCTTTGGGCTCATGCTTGCATAGTATCATACTTGCATGTTTGCATAATGTTTAGCTAATTGTATCTCATATACTCATATGCATATTTGGCATGTTTATATCATATTAACTTAGCTTGCATGCTTAGGATACATCGCATTTGGCATGCTTTGCATATTAGCCTCATGTTGCATTTTTGAGCCGTATTTGCATACATGCATTGCATTGCTTGGTTTGGGGTGTCAAACCAAGCATGAGGATTGAGAAGCGTTCGTACTCAAAGTGACGTAACGCGCCTCAATCTTCGGTCGCCGATGCCCTTGACCCCAATATGATAGGATGTTGGCTTTCATTTGCTTGTTGCATGCATTTTTACATTAAGTTGCAAATTTGGCCTCTTAGGCCATCATGCACCGAAATGCATAATTGATGGGCCGAGGGTCGAAGGCCATGCTCCCTTGAGTTCATCGCATGATAGGGAGTGTGTACATGCACACATTGCTGTGAAATTTCCATGCCATGCACTGTCTGTCCTTTGTTGCTGTCAAAAATAGGGTTCTGCAGGAATTTATGGCCGGCCGGCCATATACAGTGCCGACCGGCCATCAATGGCTGGCCGGTGATTCAAGTTTTGGCTGATACTCCAATTACCATGGCCGGTGGCCTTTTGTTTTGGCCGGTGGCAATCCGGAGCACTCAGGGAGTAATTCAAAGCAGGTCTGGAAATTGGTACGATCCTCAGAGGGGCAGGGCAGTGTAAACAAAGGCAACAGTGCCATGGCAACGGGTTTCCGGGCAGTACGAGTCGAGCATGCATCATCCAAACATTTCGAAGGCGGGCTGTGGCCATTTCAATTTTGCATTTAATTTGTTAATTAATTAGCAGTTTTGTAATAATTAATTTAGTATTATTTATTCGGACTGTATTATTCTTTCGATCTGATATAACTGCTTGAATGCCTGTGGATGGAGGTTGAATTACCTAAATTGGAATAATGCATTAAAACTGCGAGTTTTAAGCCCACTAGATAGTGGCAAAACTGCCTTTTCTAAAAGCCCACTCGAGGGTGGCAAAACCTACATTTTAGCCTACTCGCAAGTAGCAAATCACTTTCAAAACAAACATGAAATATTTTGTTCAAATTTGGGCGATTTGGTCTATACTTGTTTGCTGTGCGCATAACATAGTAATTCTAGGCTAATAACCGGAATAAGGACATGTAATGTTTTCAAAACAAGATATCACGGTTAGTAGAGGCTGATCTTCGGATCGGGCGAGAGGGGGTGCTCATAGCTGACCTTCCTCAATCGTACCCAAGCTCCCGAGCCGAGGCAACTTTGGTGATCACGGACACGTGGCCTTTGGCACCGAGTCAGGGTTTCCTAAATTTCCCCATTAAAAAATATTTAGGTGGCGACTCTGTATCTGGCAAAGCAGTCCATGTTTGGCACTTCTTTTCTAAAAATCTGTTTTCTCAAAACGATTTGCCGGATTTGGACTCTTTGGTTCAAGATTAAGAACCGTGACACAAATCGAGTCCGAACTGTGGGGTGAGGCCCTCACGCGGGGTGCGTCCACAAGTGGCCATAATGATGAAACTAAAGCATGAAGCACAAAGTAAATGCATGCACAATGCAAAGGCCCATTGACTAGGCATAAGAGCACAACTCTCAAGAGTGCTCAAGGAGTGACAAATATGGAAGTGTGACAACACTAAAGGCTCTGAAATTAAGTGTGAAATGATGCCAAATCACTTAAACAACACAAGTATAGCATGCAAAGGTCCTTAAGCATTAAAGCTAGCAAAGAGGACTACAAAGGGGACATGCAATACATGGTACAAAGGCATGAACCAATCATGGACATAGCTTAATTAGGCCTAAACAAAGACCAAAACATGTTGAGATGAGGGCTCAAAGGCCTAGGCATGAATGCATGCACACTTGGCCACAAACAAGGCAACAATGCTCAACATTCAAAGGCACTTAAAGAGTGAATGAAGTGGGAACATGACAGTCCTATATGCTCTGAAATGTCCTGGTAAATGATGCCAAATCATGTACACAATGCAAATGAAGCATGCTATGGTGGTCAAAACTTGAAGCTAGCAAGAGCACTTGCACTATAGCTATACAAAACATGAAGCATATGGAAAAGACAACCCAAAACAGTCCTAGAACATGCCAAAATGAGTCTAAAACATGCATGGAAGGAAGCCAAAATATGCTAGCATGAAGGGCATAAGGCATGATGCATACAAGGCCAAAAGGAAGGATTACACTACACCTATAAAGACCAAGCATTAGATGACTTAACCAACAAAAATCAGAGTTATATCATCGCAAAATAACCCCAAAAACACATTGAAATGATAGCTCACAAGCTTAGGCATGAAGGCATACGCAATGATTCATGTTTAAGGCATAAAGGGCAAACCCTCCAACGCATTGAAAGAGTGAAAGATGTGAATGCATGAACATGAAACATGCACTAAAATATCATAACAAATGATGCCAAATCATTCAAATAGGCCAAGCAACACATGCTAATGGACTCAATACACAAAGCTAACAAGCTAAAATGCACTATAGCTATACAAAGCATGGCATGCATGACCAAAACAACACAAATCAGAGCTAGAGCATGCTAAAACATGGACAAAATTTTCTTGGAGTTAAGCCAAAAGCATGCTAAAATGACATGTTAAAGCATGAGACACATTAGGCTAATTCATGGAATTACACTACAAGTGCATGGAGCATGCAAGTGCCAACCAAACCAAACCTTAGCAGAGGTATGACATGGCAAAACAACACTAAGAACATGCTGAGATGGACTCAAAACAAGCTATAAAGACATGCTACTTCATAAAGCATACAAAGCTAGTTTGCAAGATTTACACTACAAGTGTACAAGGCATGCATGAGGTGACAAAACCAAACCAAAACAGTGGTATGACATGCTGAAATAACCCTAAATACATGCTAAGATATGACCAACAAAAGCTTAACAAACATGCTCAAACATGAGGCATATGAAGCAAGTATTCAAGACATAAGGAGAGGGGATGACCCTCTCCTTTTTGGGACTCCAAAACCACCTTTCCACCACTAAAAATCCTCTAGATTTCAGTGGTAGAAAGGTCATGCGAAGGCTAGAACAAGAGCCAAAAGGGATGGCTCAAAACAAGGCCTAACAAGGCCTAAGAGGGGGTAGACCACCCCCAACAAAAAAGTGACCTTAAACAAACATGTTAAGGACTGACAAATAGAACTTTTTTCAGTAGGAAGTTAAGCTTAAAACAGCATGCAAGTAGGGCTAAAAGCTTAAGTAAAAAATGGGGGTTTAAAAGGTTAAAAGCTCACTCTTGAAGACCACCTACAAAGCTACAACTCCAGCAGCTTCTTTGAGCTCAAACCAATCCAAAAACTCCAAAACCAACCTCAAAGGACCTCAGCTCCAAGAGTATGGTGTTTAAGTGTGTGTTTGTGTGTTAAAGTGTGAAGAATATGCACTTTTGAACACAAAAATGAAGAACAAGAGCAACATAGATACAAAGGTGTATGTATAACTCTCAAGGCAATTTTTTCTGAACCTAGAGGAGGGAGGAGGAGGTTCTCTTATATAGAGAACCAAGGCTCAAGCTTGTTGAACAAGCTTAGGGTCCAAGGCCATCCCTCCATACACGTGTATGGAGGATGGTTTCTGTGCCCTCCAGCTGTGCCAGCTGGAAGAAAATATCTCCAAAATGGTGATGAAAAGCTGTCGACCACTTGAAGTGGTTGGCCAGTTACTTACACTGGTTGGCCGACCAGTGGAAGTGGTCGTCTAGAGCAAAAAGTGGTCAGCCATAGGGGGGAGATGGTCTGCACACTGAAAGCAAGGTAATGGTGTGGTGGCCGACCAGAAAAGGTAGTCCAAAGACCAAGAAAACCAGTTATCTGACCAGAAAATTGGCTGGCAGGAAGGAAAGTGGTCTCCAAGGGGAAAAACTGGTCTCCCACCCTTGTACCACCTTCCAAACAAGGAAAACAATGTTTGTATCAAAAACAAACCAAAAAGGATGCAAGATGAAAGTTCGGGAGGCAAAGCGCGCAGCCGAAAGCCTCGAAAACTAGTCTACAGGCATCAAAAGTGGTCTACGACCAAAAAAGTGGTCTCTCGGACCACAGTGTCCCTCTAGGCAGAGGCAACAAGGTATGGTTCAAAAACCAAGCCAAACGGAGAATGTTAAGCAGTCTCGAGACAAGGCGCGCGGCCGAAGACTCCGAAAATCAAAAACTAGTCTCCAAGCGAGAAAAGTGGTCTACGACCGCAAAAAGTGGTCTACGACCGCTGGTCCACAAGACCTCTCTCTCCCTCCAGGAAAGAGAAAACAAGATTCGGTTCACAAACTGAGCCAAAGCACAAAGAGTTCGGAGGCCCGGAGGTAAGGCACTCAACCAAAAACTCTGAAACCTCAGAACGAGCACAACAATGGGGTCTGCGTCTTAAGGTCGGTCAAAAATGGGGTGTCTACACACCGTGCCTATGACCTCTCTGCTCGTATTATCATATTCCTAAATCACTTGGGCTGTGGGAACAAAGTATGCTGGTTTGAGGCCAATCGCATAGCCAGTGCAAGAAGGACAAACATTGATGGCCGAACCAGTATCTACCAACATGACTGGAACCCATTTCTCCATGCACTCCATAGATATGTACAATGATTTGTTATGAGTCGAGCCCTCCGACGGTAGCTCTTTGTCCGAAAAGGTAAGGGTTGGCCTGGCACCACTTGGAAATACCAATCCCACGAGCTGTTCAGGTGTGGTGTCAATGGACAATTTAGCCTTGTCCATTGACGACAACACTGCCTGTCGATGTACCTGGGAGGCCATGAGAAGACCCCAGATTGAGATGTCAGCTTGAATTTTCTTAAGCTATTTCAATACTACCTCTTCTTCTAGTTGTTTCTTTGTCTGTTTCTCAACCTCTTTGTCTTTTCCAGATGCCTCCACTTGATCCAGGTGTGGCGGTTTAAAATGCCACCCACTTCTTGTTAGATGGTTAATTTCCTTGGCATACCACGTGTTGTCCAGAAGGCCCTTGCCCAAGTCTTCGTCGATGTGAGCCAGATGCAGATCATCATCATCCCACCATTCGCCCTCAATGGCCGACAAACAGTTGTTCGACTTTGCTCGTATCACGTTCACATTGTAGGCATCACCCATAGGGTGTTGGGCCATTATAGCTTCCCGGTCGTCTTGAATCCTTTCTCGTTCAAATTGCCTCAATCCAGCTTCCTGTTCTGTATCCATAGTGCTCACAGCGCCCACTTCCTAGGTTCGGTTTTCCATACCAGCGCTTTGTAGACACCCCATTTTTGACCATCCTCAAGACTTAGATGTCATCACTCGTGCACTCGATGATTGTGTGCTAGTGTTCGTTTTGAGTACCTGAAGTCCTCGGTGGAATGCCCTGTCTTTGAGCCTTTGAGCCTTGTTCTCTCTATGCCTTGTTTTGGACCAAAACTTGGTGTCTGGACTTCTTGGTGACCTGTCGACCACCCCCCAAGGCTGTCGGCCATGGGAGGCTTTTGTCGGCCATGGGTTGTGGCCGGTCGGCTATCAGTGCTGGCCGATGGCCACTAGTCTCTTTTTCTAGATATTTTCAGATATTTTTGTTGCTAGCTGTGCCAGCTATTGCTCACTGAGCTGCATCCTCATACACGTGTATGGTAGGATGTATCCAAGCTTAAGACTTGTTTTTCTATATATAGGAGGTTCCTCCCCCATTTGGGAGGGTTAGAAGATTTAGACCAAAAATATCTCTCTCTAGATTTCTTTCTCTCTCTTGATATTTTATGCTTTGTAGCTTGTTTTCTCTACACTTTTACACACACTACCTTAATCAAACTTGACCACCTTTGAGCTGAGGTCCCTTGGAGCCTTGTTTGAGCTCTAGAAGGAGGTTTGGGCTTGGATTTGTGCCTATTTTGTGCCTTAGCTTCAAGAGGTATAATACTTGTTATTTAAGCTTGCTTTCAATACTTGCTTTGCCATCTTTTTCTACTATTTTGGGGCTGGTTTTGACATGTAAAAAGTTCTATTTTTGAGGCCCAAAATTGGTGGTTTGAGCCCTTTTGAGTTAGGGGGTAGTCCATCCCTTTTCCTTTTTAGCTTGTTAAGCTTTTTGAGCTAGTTTTCATCACTTTGAGAAAAATTTTTTTAGGCCTTTTAACCATTGAATTTTAGAGGTTTTTCAGTGGTAAAAACCTTCTTTTGCAGTCCAAAATTGGAGGGGTTAGCCTCCCCTCCTTGTGTCTTGTTTGCATGCCTAATTAGCTTCATGAGTTAGCATGTTTTTCCAGCTTAGCTTAGCTCTAGTCCAACATGTTTTTGCCTCTGTTTTGACCTATTTTGGCTCTTTTTTGGGCTGATTAGTTCAGTTGAGGCTGGTATTGCATAGTTGTAGTGTTATTTTTTTCACTAGCTTGATGTTTTAATACTTTGATCCTCATTGTTATGAGTTGAAAGCATGTTTTAGTGTTGTTTTGCACTTCATTTCAGCACTTAAAATCTCTGCAACCTCCCTCCATTCTTCACTCTTTTGTTTGCTTTGAAAGAGGTTTCAAACCACTTGTTTGCCTAAGTGTGAAATTGAGGTGTTGCATCTAATGGTTTAATCCCTTAGGGGGTTCATTACAAACAGTGTAATACCTCTTTCATGCCCAAAGCAACTCGTTGTTTGAGCTATCTTTCCATTAGAGGACACTCACTTTCAGACTTAATCGATTAAAGAATGAATTGGTAACTAAAATGAGTAAACAAAAAAAAATGGAAAGTAAAAGAGGCAAGATAAACATCTTTTGTATTGCACTGCATGTGTTCGAATCAGACGTTAATTCGAACACAAGAAAAATGGAACATTTCATACTCAAAGTGATGAAATGTCCCACTTTCCTTGGTCACCATCACCCATGATCATGCATGATAGGGTGATGGTCTTTTCAAGTCTTGTTTTGCACTCGTTAAACTTGTACAAACTTGGTTCTTTGGCCATCATGCATGGAAATTGCTTGATTGGTGGTTTGAGAGCCAAGAGTTATACTCCTTTGAGCTTGTTTGATGATAAGGAGGGTAACAGTACACAAACTTGTGAGAATACACTGTTTTGCCCTGTCTGCTCTCTGTTGCAGCAAGAAGAGGAGTTCATGTCATCACTGGCTAATCGGCCACCACAAGTAGCCGACCGGCCACCAGTGGTAGCCAATTGGCTAGCCAATTGGCCACCAGTGGTAGCCGATCGGCCCCTTGTTGGCCACTAATGAAAATTGCACAGTGTGTTGGTAAGTTGAAGTGGAGGTGTTTTGGAAGTGGGCAGCCTTTTCAGTGATCAAATGTGCAAACAGAGGCTCGCAGTAGCAAAGTAGTGGCTTTTTCTGGTGGAGGAGCCGAGCATGCATGCATCCCTCGCTTCCTAAAGCCATTTAATTGCTTTGTTTAGTTAATTAGTGGTAGCTAATTAATTAGTTTAATTGTTTTTTAATTAATTAGCTTAGTATTTAGCTAATTACTTCAATTTGCAATATTTAATTAGCTTAGAATAAGTTAGTTAATTCGTTTCAATTGTTGTAATAATTAGTTAGCTTAATTAGCGTAGCTAGTTAGCTTATTCATTCGAACCCTCCTTCGCGAGGGCGTAATGTTGTAATAAGTATGCGTGCGTGTGTGTATGTCTTCAACCTCACGTCTTTCTCCCTTTTATTTAATCGCTTTCGATGGTTAGATTAGGGATCATGTTCAATTAGCATATCACATGCTTGCATCCATTCATTTCTCTTGCATGCACCGAGGCTCGGCGCATCATTCAAACAGCATTGAAATTTCAAATACTTCTTTGAATACGTGTTTAATCGTATGTTGTTCAAATTGAATCATATGCCATGTTAGTAGCCGAGCCTATTAATTGCATATTACATGTGTTGCATTAGACACTTAACATAGTTAGGATCATGCATTTTTCTAACTAGTTTCTGTTTTGGCTCGGAGTACTCGGTGAGTTTTTATGCTTTAACATACTTGCATGAGTGTGATTGCCATATTGCCATGATTATCATGCTTGCCATGAGGCTATATGCTTATATGCTAAAGTGCATGAATGCCTCTGGATGAAGGCTTATTGTTTGAATTGGAACAATTCAATGAATGTGCGTTTTAAGCCCACCATGTTTGGTGGCAAATATGCATCTTTAAGCCCACTTGAGGGTGGCAAATTCAAACCATTTTCGCAAGCAAACATGACTTGAAATGTTCCAATTCTTGCGATGTAGTCTATACTTGCTTGTGTGCGTTACATAGTAAGGTTAGATTAATAACTGGAACAAGAACACATAATGTTTATAAAACACCATATCATGGTTAGTAGAGGCCGATCTTTGATCGAGCGAGCAGGGTTGCTCATTTCAGGACCTTCCCCTCTCGTACCCAAGTTCCCGAGTCGAGGCAACTTTGGTGATGACGGACACGTGACCTTCGGCATGAGTCAGGGTTTCCTAAATTTCCCCCAAAACAAAATATTTAGGTGGCAACTCTGTATCTGGCAAAACAGCCAAATTTTGGCATTATTGGATTTAAAATTGATTTTCCAAAAAGGTTTGCTGGATTTGGACTCTTTGGTGATTATTGGTTTCACATTGCACTTGTGAGACTAGATTCAAAACTGCGGGAGTCTGAACTGTGAGGCCTTCTTTTTGAGCCTTTCCGAAAGGCAAGGCGCGAGAAAAAGGTGAGTCCACAATTTCTGGCGGTTCTGCTGGGGATTTAGAGAACTTGACTCGAACTCATGATATGTTATTTTATTTACACTTATGTGTTTCTTTGCATTTGCATTTGTATTTGCATTTGCATTTGCATTTGCATTTGCATTTGCATCAGTGTGCCTAAGTCATAGTGTTTGCCATATGCTATTCCTGAGCAGTTTGTTGGAGGCTTACTTAGAAAAGCTTGCCAAAAGGTTGACCGGTTGCAGGCTCTGCCACGATAGGAACACAACCCTTGGATCTGCACTACCGCTGTACCGTTTGATCCTCCTTTCACTTCTTGGTGTTAGGTGTGAGAGGTATATTAGGTAGTCTTGCCGAGGTACCCTTTTTGACCAATCGACCTAGTTGCATATTGGAAGCCACAAAGACTGTTCCAAACTAGGATAGGTTGCTCACCCGAATGTAGGAATTGTGTGAAACCGCTTGTTTGCGTAGTGAATCCCTAGTTCCTGACGAAATTAGGACATGGTAACCCTACCCTATCATAGGGGTGTTTTGGCTCTCACCTGCTTGATACGTGCTTTTAGAGTGAAACTCTGCAGGAATGTATGTAGCAGTTGCAAGTCTGGGTATTAGTTTGAGGGTATCTGTTTTTTTTGGGAGGCAGAAATTCAGTGTTTGAGTATAGTTCTGCAACTTATGATTGCAACTGCATGTTGTTTCTTTCTGAGTTGAGGTGCTGTGTGGTTTCTGATTTTTTTTGTTTCTTTTTGCAAGGTAGTCTTTCACTATTGCTTCAAATGAGTCTGTTACCCCCTCAAGCACTCTGGACCCGAGTAAGGCGACTTTACCGATTTGGGGATCTTGTAAGAGGACAGCCAGTGTTTGCTTCACTTCCGTCGGTTACTAGACGGAGGAGGGTTAGGCATAACTCACTGGTTCAGCAGTCATTGTTTACCTTGCCTGTGCCCAATCAGGCCCAATCATCTACTTCTACTCCAGACAGAGAGTATTCGCCGGTTCCAACAGTTCAAAGTCCTCTAGCCAATATGGAAGATATGCTTCGCCAACTCTAGCTGACTATTGAGAACATGCAACTAGATGCTGCTCGACAAGCTGAGACCACAGCTTGCTAAGTCGAGGTTGTAGCTCGCCAAGCAGAGGTAATAGAAAGGCTCCAACGATAGCAGCCACAACCTGCAGTAGCCTCTGCATCTCATGCACCCCCAGTAGAAATTCTGGCACCCGGGGTCACAATCAATGTTCAGGAAAATACGGGCATTCAGGCGGATCCTATCCCACCTCAGACCTTCAAGGCATCAGTTTACCCGACAGAGGCACTGTTTGAATTCGAGGTCGACCCTACTACACTGAAAGTGAGCAAGCTAGAAAAGCTCTTTAAATGGGCTTAGGGCGTGAATTCGATCCCAGATATTGAGTATAGCTATACGGATTCGGCAGTGACGTTGCTAGATAGATTCAAAATGCCGTATATAGACCGGTTTGACGGTTTCGGGGATCCTATGGTCCATCTACGGCTATTTTCTGACATCCTATAATCCATGGGTCCCACCAGATTACAGAAGTTGTCGCTCTTTGGCTGGACCCTGTCCGGTATAGCGGCCATTTGGTATGCTAAACTTGAAGACTTTGTGAAGAGAAACTAGGAGGAAATGGCTGAGGCCTTCATAGCGTAATATTCATACAACACTTATATCGAGGTCACAACTCGTGATCTCAAAGCAACTCGCCAGGAGCCGAAGGATGGTTTCTCAAATTTTGTCACCCGGTGGAGGGCCAAGGCCTCCATGATGACCATCCGACCGGTTAAAAAGTACCAGATTAGAATGGTGGTCCGTAATCTACAAGCAAGACTATTACAGAAGATGATAGTTTTACCTCTGTCTATATTTGCAGATCTCCATGAAATAGGGTTGCAAATTGAGGATGTAATGAAGCAGGGTCTGATAGACCACGAGAAAGAGCAGCCCAAGAGGGCTTTCACACGCAGTTCTAATGCGACTACAAGTGGTAGTGCAGTTGCAAGGCCTTCAGACGTGAGCATGGTTACCACCACACCCAAGACTGCCAACCCCTTTGCCGGTACATCCAATACAACCTCACAAATCTCGGGTCATCAACCCCGAGGCCAAAGGGTCTTCACCCCACTATACATGTCCTCATCCAAAGCCTTAGGAGTCTTGATAAAAAAGGGGTACCTTAGCCACTAGAGCCTCCCCCCTACCCGATCCTCTTCTCCCGAAACACAACCCGGCCAAATACTACGCTTTTCACCAATAGCATGGTCACGACACTGATTTATGCTTTAGATTGCGTCATGAGATTCAAGATCTCATTGAGAATAAGGTGATAGCACCTCCGGAAAAACCCAATGTCACTACAAATCTTCTCCCACCACATAACCAACCCCCTCCACCGCAGCAAATAAACCTCATCCATACACTGGCTGTCCCTTATGACCCCAGTATATATATCACCCCCTCCTACCTACCTAAGCCAGTGTTGTTCATCCCCGAGAGCACAGACTTGTGCATGATGAATGCGTCCACATCCCAACCTGAACCTGTGGTGGTGACTGTGGTAGATGAAGGCAGGGTAGCCTTGGTGGAGAACGGGAATGTCAGTTAAGTGCCTGAGGGCTTCGTGGACTTATTTGAGGAGGAATACAACCCGTGCTGCTACATTGTGCCAACCAATCAGGCCAAACCAGAGGTGGAGTTGCTAATAGGAATGGAGGTTAGTGTCGTTCGGGAGGATGGCCTAAGCCAGGGGTTAGATGACTTAGCCGATCTAGAGGAAGACATCGATAATCTGCAGTTTTTCGATGAGCAAGATTTGGGAGATGTGCACATTAACTAGTTCAATCTAAACGAGTCGACAGACAACTCTGGGTGGTTTAGTGATGAACCTAATGTGGATGAGGGACTTCAACTAAAGCTGGAACAGCCAGAAGAAAGAACTGCTACAAGGGCCAGAACAGCTGAGGACAAGGGAAAATTGCCGGAGAGCACCAGTATTAAGAATTTAGCTCAGGAATTGGGCATTGTTAGTACTGCAAATATAGAACAAGAGGCCGCACTGAAGCAGTTTGAACAGGAAAAGGGATGAGAATAGTTAGTAAGCTGGGAAAGCCAAAGACCCTGCGGGGGATGACTGTGATGCAATTACAACGGAACCGGACAATTACCTGTCGGTTGCCGGAGGAATATGGTGGGAAGATAATGATCTGCATCTTGTCCACACTGATGAGGATTGGGGTCAGGACTTGCCAGATGACACTTGGTATTCTGAGGAGGTGGATCATATGACTAGAAGTGGGCGACACTTCAAGCCCCCACACTTAGACCAACCCGAGGATCCGAAAAGGATAAGGAAGTTGAAAAATAAAAGGACAAGCAGTTGGAAGAAGAGGCCGTGCTGAAATAGTTAAAGAAGATTTAGGCAGACATATCTATCTGGGGGTTGTTTATGGCTTCGCGCGTGCACTGGCAAGCTGTCCTGTCAGCGATGGATAAAGCAAAGTTGTCTGTCGACACCACCTCAGAGCAACCAATGGGACTTATCCTCCTAGAAGGCGCTGCGCCAACTTTGACCTTCTTGGACAAAGAATTGCCGCCCGAGGGCTCTGCACATAACAAACCGTTATATATCTCAGTAGAGTGTAGATATAAGTGGGTGCCGGTTGTATTGGTTGACACTTGGTCTGTAATCAATGTTTGTCCGTCGCGCACGGCCTATGCTATTGGCTTGAAGCCAGCGGACTTTGTACCTAAGGCCCAGGTAATCCAGGCTTACGACAACACAAGCAGAGAGGTGATGGGAACAGTTCAGATCAGAACACAGGTCGGGCCGGCCCAACAGGATATCGAGTTTCACGTCCTGGATGTTCCAGCTACTTTCAACTTGCTACTTGGGCGACCCTGGCTACATCAAGTAAAAGCTGTTTCTTCCACCTTGCATCAAATGCTGAAATACCCCCATGGAAAGGGGGTAGCCATTGTTTTCGAGAATTCTTCTATACGTCTTTCGCCAGAGGTTACTATGCCCATATTGAAGATTGTACATGGTGACAAGGATGTTTTCTTGTCTAGTTTTACCTTGTCTGAGGCCCGAGTGGTGCAAAACATCTTAGCTGTTGATGAGGGGTTGTATGTCAGTGCTCAATTAGTCTACCTCATGAACAAGCAATAACATATACTTGGGATGGGATTAGGAAAGAGCGGCCGGAAGGGCGTTACCGCACTAACCAAAGTGGCACATAACCCTTATGCCTTTGGTTTGGGCTACACGCCTACCAAAGAGGATTGGGTGAGAAAAGGAAAGGAAATGGCAGGAAGAGCCAAAGCAAAGCAAAGTGGGAAGCACTATGAGCTTGTGTATAGGCCAATTCAGGGAACTCTGAATGGCCGCTTTGTCCGGGAAGGGGAAGACTTCCCATTTTATGGCTTTCCTAAGCCATGGTTGAACTCTGAGAAGCGGCGCCTACACGGCTTTGAGATTTTCTTTGACTTACAACTGCAAGAGGGTGAAGCCATAGAGGAATAGACTGACTTACGTGTTGAGGCTGAACAGAGTACAGAGGGTGAATCTAACAGCAGTGAACTTGAGGTAGGAGCAGCGCTGGCATGTCTTATTTCAGATCCTCAGATCAATCCAGAGAGCTTGGGGGATGACATAACCATTTCCATGATCGGAGACCAAACAGGTGCGGACCCTTCTGGTGGTATTTTGGATGCATCCAATGCACCGTCCCTCACTTGGCAGCTGAAGGAGGGTTTTCTGTCCAGTAGTTCTAAAACAGGTAGTGAGTTGGAATTTGATTCCACAGAGTCTGTGGAGTTGGAATCAGATTCCAGTTCTTTTGAGTCGGAGTCCGGTATTCCAAGGGTTGATAACACGGATGCCGTAGTTTTGTCTAGGTCGTCTTTTTCCTTTTCTTTTGAGTCAGTTGTAACCAAGGAACTGGATGAACTGGATCTTTTGAATATGAATACCATTGTAGTTTCTAAGTACTTCTCTGTGCCACTTGTATATTGCATTGATCATGATTTTCAAAATTTTGATAAAAACGACGAGGAAGGAATTCCTCTGGTTTTGAAACATTTGATTGATCGAGAGGAGGAGAGGTTTGTAAAACCCCTTGTTGATGGAATCATTTCAATTAATGTGGGAACTGGGAAGGATCTACATCTGGTCCAGATCGGGTCCATGTTGTCTTCGGAGGAATGTGAGCGCTTAGTCACTTTATTAAAAGATTTCAAAGATGTTTTTGCGTGGTCCTACGAAGACATGCCTGGAATTGATCCTGAGATTGTACAGCACTGGATCCCTCTTGACCCCGAGGCCAGATTCGTCAAGCAAAAGCTGCGGAGAATCTGTTTTATCTCTGGACCCATTGAATACGAACCTGAGCGGCTTTTGTTCTATCTCGGGATGCATGAAATGCGAGCCCGAGCGGCTTTTCTTCTATGTCGGGACGCATGAAATGCAAGTCCAAGCAGTTTCTATTTTATCTCGGGATGCATGAAATGCAAGCCCAAGTGGCTTTTCTTCTATCTTGGTACGCATGAAATGTGAGCCTGAGCGACTTTTCTTCTATCTCAAGACGCATGAAATGCGAGCCCGAGCGGTTTTTCTTCTATCTCGGGACATATGAAATGCGAGCCTGAGCGGTTTCTCTTTTACCTCGGGACGTGTGAAGTGTGAGCCTGAACTATTTTTCTTGTTTCTCGAGATGCGTGAATTGCGGTCCCAGGCGGATTTTGTTCTACAGTTTCTCGGGTGGTGTCCTTGAGCGATTTTCTTAGTTTATCGGGATGCATAAAATGCAACCCTGAGCGGTGTTTTCTTTCTTCGCCTCTTGTTTTGGCATGGTTAGAATGTGTTTGAATTCTGGTCATGTTGGTTTTCATCTTGAAGCTACTCATTCACGTGCTCATTCACATGATTATATCTCGTTATGCTTATCACATCTGTTATTGCTTATTGCATCATTGCGCACGAGCATGAGTTTTCAAAATAGCTGGTGTAATAACCCGAGCCTCGTACATGTTTCTGATATATATTGTCAGTCCTTGTTTTATGCTTTTAAATGTTTACCATGAAATTCCAAGAGAAATTAAGGTTAAGTAAATGAAATCCATGCTTAAGGAAGTCTATCTGTTTCACAAGAAAACTATCTGTCACCACTAACACGTTTGACTTAGAAATTGGAAGCCTTAACGGCTTAATTATCTGAAATTGATTATATATCTGTGATCAGCATAATTTTTAGGTAATATTAAGCATGTTTACAAAATTTCAATTTCGGGATGATTAAACGATTAAATTTTGTCTTTACTCAAATCTATATAAGCCAATAGTTATATCTTGAGCTAAGACTTAAGAACTTCTCCATTTTCTACATCTCGTGGGAGAGAAAAGAAAGAGTGTGGAGAAGAAGAATTAGGGGAAATGAAATTCAACAAGCAAGCTTGTCAAATTGAGGAAAATTGTGGGATTTAACTCAAGGTAAGCTCCATCCAACCTATTAACCATCATTTAGACTTAAGGAAGGGTGATTTCTTGGTTGGACAACTTAGGGTTTGTATTATGTATGATTTGTGGTTGATTATAATAATTGTTGGGTTATTTGGGATCTAACTTAAGTGTTGTGTAGGATTTCTACTTCAAGCTTTGGTTGTTATGCCAACCCTATGAAATTATAGTTATGAATTGTGTTATGTTTTATGGATATAAGAAACTTAGATTAAAAGGTGGAATTTGGCAAGATTATGACTTGATGGAGCTTCTAAGCATGTGTATTTGTGATATTCAAGTTCCAATCCATGCTATGGTGATGTTGGGTTTAATGCATTGCATTAATTTCTCCTTGTTTTGCATGTGAAATGTGTTGGTATTGCTGATTTTTTTGGTTAAGCTTCGAACTGCCAAAACAGGGGCATGTCCGCTCGAGCGGAGTCACGGCCGCTTGAGCGGAGAAGAAGAAAAATTATTTGTTATGCTTTGCGTGGTCGACCCTCTGCTAATTTTAGATTATGTTTTGATGATCTTAAGATGGTTGTAAATTCACTGGAAGTATAACGATTTAGGAACGAATATACAAGGAAAAGGAAGGAACTAATGTGCAAGTTATGAATGTGTGCAGGACACACTCCGGGAGGAAGTAGCACGTCATCTCAACACCACTGTGAGTAGTAATACACTTTACATATAGCTAATGATTGTCATTAGCAATCTATTAACGCATGATTCTTATGTTTCTATATGAATAAAGTCAATTATGTAAAGAAAGAATGGAACGAATGAAACACCATGTAAAAAGGTAATGAAACGAATGAGACACTTTCATGTTGATCAAATATGAAACAAAGTGCTACACGGAACTAAGTGCTACGATGTGAGTCACCTCTAGAGTCCGTGTGAGTCACCGCTTGAATTCATATAAGTATACAAGGGCTTAATGCCAATTTACAAGGGCATTCTTAATGCCAATTTACAAGGGCTTAATGTCAATTTACAAGGGCATTGTTAATGCCAATTTACAAGGGCTTAATGCCAATTTACAAGGGCTCAATGCCAAACTTACAAGGGCTTAATGCCAATTTACAAGGGCTTAATGCCAAATGATTCAAGGGCTTCATGCCAATTTATTCAAGGACCTTGCGCCACTATGTTTACGGGCTTCGTGCCACAATGATTAAGAGTTTGTGTCACACTTTACTAGGGCTGAATGCCAAATGATTCAAGGGCTTCATGCCAATTTATTCAAGGGCCTTGCGCCACTATGTTTACGGGCTTCGTGCCACCATGATTAAGAGTTTGTGTCACACTATACAAGGGCTTCAAGCCGAAACGTTATGTGCAAGCTAATATGTTCCAAGATAGGGCTTAAGACCATTACGAGGTAATACAAGTTCAGACTAACTATGTGGACTTTGCATTGTATGCTTAAGTATATATTTGAAGCTTGATAAGTAACTATTATGAAGCCTGTTAAGTATATGTTTTGAAGTTTAATAAGTATATGTTTTGAAGCTTGATAAGTTCTATTAAGTATGTGTTTTGAAGTTTAATAAGTATAAGTTTTGACGCTTGGTAAGTATGTGTTTTGAAGTTTAATAAGTATAAGTTTTGACGCTTAGTAAGTATGTGTTTTAAAGTTTAATAAGTATATGTTTTGATGCCTGGAAAGTACATGTTTGACGCTTTGGATACCAGATTGGAACTGTACTTGGCATTTTAGAATTTCAGAAATTTCATGGTCCGCTCGAGCGTGAAAATTAACCTCCCAGCAGTTTTTCAGGAATTTCGCTGTCCGCTCGAGCGGTGGAATTCCCGCTCGAGCGTAAAAATCAACCTCCCAGTATTTTTGTTAAATTGTACAGTCCGCTCGAGCGGCCAAAGTGGCGCTCGAGCGGGGATCCATTTTCAGAATAATTTGGAAAGTTGCAATGAGTTCATAACTCTATTCTTATCTTTTCTAAAGCACTTTAGACACGATTTATGGTTCACTAAGTGCTGACAAGCTATGAATCTATATGTTTTCTTTTACAATGACTCAAGTTAAGCATTGTTTTATTTAAGTATACTATTCACTGAGCTTGGCTCACCCTCTGTATGTCTGCTTCTGCAGGTAACTAACCAGGAGGTCAGTCCTACCCAAGACGTCCGTTCCCTTTTGTCAACCTTTATGAGTCCAGGCACTAGGCGAGATTACCTATTTTGAGCAGCTTTGCTAAGATGTTGGCTTGTATTTTGATTACTCATTTAAAGTTAAATGTACATGACTTCAATGCTTTTGTATATGTCCAATCTTAGGGCTGAGGCTGTATATATATATATATATCCATACGACTGATGCTCACGGTATAATTTTGGTTTGTGACTGGTTATTATAATGCATGTGATGTATGTGATCCTGGCATATTAGAGGTAGCTCAATGGAGTTTGTTGTTATGTTGAATTTTAGTGCTTCCGTTTAGGCCCCATACGTTACATATATTGGTTTTATGTCTGTTTTTGAGGTAGTCATGCCCAAAACTTCTAGGGGCGGTTTTGGGACGTGACAGCGGGCTTCGCAAAGCGTATAAGTCCAACTTTCGATTGTTTGTTTGCATATCATTTGCATTGTGCCCCAGAACTACGCTGGTTTGATTCCTTGCAAAGCGATACGTAGGTAGCCTGCGGGCGCAACCATTTTCTTTTGCCTTGTTTGTTTGTCCAAGTCTCATGGCCTTGTCAAAATGGGTTATCTCTGGGCTTTGACATTCGCTCACGTCATTTTCATGACTTTCGAGTTCTGTCAAAGAGGGGCAACTGTAGACAACCCATTTTTGATCGTCCTTGCGACTTGGATGTCTTTGTTTGTACACTCAATGATAAGTGTTTGCATTCATTTAGTGTTCAAAGTGTTTGGTAGAAGGCCTTGGCTTTGAACCTTTTAACCTTGCACCCTCGTTGCCTTGCTTTTGGACTCAGGCCTGAGTTCTTCAAGCCTGCATCTCACGGTGGCTTGCCAGCCAGGTCCTTTGGCTACCGACTGGTTGCCGGCCACCATTCCTCTTTGTCAGCCACTGGTGTGGCCTGTTGGTTGGCTGCCGGCCATCACTAGTGGCCGGCCGGCCATCGGTGTCTTTTGCAGATATCTTGTGATAGTTGTGACATCTGTTTGCACAGATGCATGCATCTTCTCCCACCTGTATGGCTGGATGTTTGCGAGGGGAATTCATGTTTTTAATATATAAGGGGCCTTCTCTCCCATTTTTAAGGGTTAGAATTTTTGGAACAAAAATATCTCTCTTATTTTCTCTCTCTCTAGAAAATTCCTACACTTTTGCCTACAAATCCTTAACTTTTTCCTATACAGCCTTAACCAAATCTCTCCATATTTGAGTCGAAGTATCCTAGAGCCTTGTTGGAGCTCTTGAGGGTGTTGTTTGCTTGGTTTTGTTGCTTGGAATTAATCCCCTCTTTTCAAGGTATAAGGCTTTGCCTATTAACTTGCTTTCTCTTCTCTTTTTCTTGCTATTTTCAAAGCGTTTTTTGGCTGTAAAACTTCTGTATTTTTTGGCTAAAACTTGGGTCCTAAGGTCATTAAAGGTTGAGGGGTGGTTCACCCTTCTTTGTACCTTGTTTTGGAGGCTTTTACCCTTGTATTTCCCAACTTTGCAGTATCTTTCTTTGAGCTTCTAAATATTGATTTTTAGAGTTATTTTAGTGGCCAAAACCATGTTTTGAAGTCTAGATTTGGTGGGGTTAGCCTCCACTCCTTGTGTCTTACTTACTAGCCTAGTTTGTGCCATGTTTTAGCAAGTTAATCTAGTTTTTTTTTTTTTTAAGCTTAATTCCAGTATGTTTTAGGATGTGTTTAGGACTATTTTGACTATGTTTTGGGCTATTCAAGTTAGTTGAGCTTTGTATAGCATGCTTGTAGTATAGTTTTCTTCATGAATTTGGTGTTTTAGGCTTAGACATCTTCTATGATTTGATTGAGTTTGTTTCAAGTTTTTATTGCTTACTTTTAGCACTAATAACCTCTGTAACCTCCCTCCAGTCTTGACTTTTATTTTGCTTTGAAATTGGTTTCAAGCCATTTGTATGCCTAAGTGTGAGATTGAGGTTTTACAGTTAATGGTTTAATCCCTTTGGGAATTCATTGTCAACGGTGTGATACCTCTTTTCATACTCAAGGCAACTTGTGGTTTGAACCCTCTTTCCATTAGAGGACTAAAATCACCATTGGAATTAATCGGTCAAAGAATGGATTGGTAACTAAAAGTGGAGTTAAATGGACTAAAACAGAGAAGATAAGAATTGAGTGTGTCTTTGTGTGTTCAATCGGACGTTAGTTGAACACATAGAAACTTGGACCATTTCATACTTCTAGTGATGAAATCACTCAAGTCTCCAAGGTTGTCACTTTCCTTGATCTTTCATGATAAGGAGGTGGTTCTTGTGTCTAATTTTGGTTGCATTTTATTGACCTTGCACACTTGGTTTCATAAGTCATCATCCAATGAAATTGCATCCATTGATGGTTTGTGAGCTAAACTCATTAGCCCTTTGATTTGATCATGAAAAGGAGAGATGAACTGTGCAAACAAATCCTTGAAATACCCGTGTATGCTTTGTTTGTCCTCTGTTGTAGCAAGTGGAACTCTGCAGCAGTGGTCTGCAGGCCATTTTCCATGGTCGGCAGACCACCACTAGTGGCCGGCATCCTTCATTCCTAGCCGGCAGGTGGCTGGCAACCTTCATCAGTGGCCGGCCGGCCACTGATGTAGAATTGGGCAGTGTGTTTGTGACGCAGAGTAGAGCCATTCTAGAAGTGAGCAACAGTGTGTGTGTTCCTTGTGCAACAGAGGCTCTCTGGAAGCAAAACAGTGGCCTTTCAGGTGGAAACTGAGCTTGTGCATGTGCATCCCTCACTTCCCGAGGCGGAGTAGTTAGAATAGCTTATTCATTTAAATTCTTGTTGGTTTTGTAATTAAGTAGTTTAATTAACTAGTTTATTAGTTGATTTGAGCTTAATTAGTTAATTATATTAACTAGTTAGTTTTTGAGTTGTAATTATTAATTAACTTAGCATAGTAAATTATTTAATTGTTGTAATAATTAATTAACTTAGTTAATTTATTCATTTGTTTTGCAATAATTAGTTAAGTAGTTTAACTTAGCTAGTTTATTCTTTCTGACCCTTCTGTGCGAGGGCAAATGTTGTAATAATGTGCATGTCTTCCAACCCCACGTTTTTCTTCCTTTTATTTACTAGCTTTTGATGGTTAGATTAGGGACATCACGTTTCAATTAGCATACCTCATGCTTGCATCCATTTGTACTGCATGCATCGAGGCTCAGTTTATCATTCAAATTGCATTGCCAGTTAAATACTTCATTGAATACATGTTGAAAACCGCATGCTATCCAATTGTTGCAAATCACATGTGTAGACACCCCATTTTTGACCGCCCTTACGACTTGGGGGCCTCAGGATTGATTGTTCGAGGATGAAGGCAGGACAAAGGCTATGTTGTACAAAGGTTCAATTTCTTCGGCAAGAGGAGCTTCAAATCCCAACCTTATACCCCATTTTGGGCCAAAGCTGTTTTGACCAAATTGATTTTTAGACCTTAAAACCCTTTCTTTCAAAATATTTTTGAAAAAGTTTCTACGATGTTCCGAGGCTTGCATTTCAATGAATGTTGCACTTTTTGGTAAACCGAGCAAGGACAAAGTGGAAATGAATGAAAGAGAGGGGAAATCTTTGAAAAATATTTCAAAACACCTTATTTAGAGGTTTCTAGTTGAAGGAAATTGGAGGAGAGGGAAGAAACCTAGTTGGGGAAGAAGTTAGGCATGAACCCTTAAGACAGAACCGGGTAACCTTCACGAAATCAAGTCTATCCTTTTGTACACTTGGACTTAAGTTGTGAGGCCACCACCATTGGAAATTGGGCTTTTGGGGCTTCATTTTACACTCAAGAATCTCCTAAATCCAAGTCCGGATGAGGGAGATATGGCTGGTTGAAGTAGGACATCAATCCGTTTAGGACCGAAACTGAGTAGTCTTCACTAAAATAAGGATATCTTTTTTTACAATTGGAATTTTGATGTTAGGCTTCCATCATTGGAAATAAGACTTCTAGGGCTTCAGTTTAGACTCAAGAATGACCTGGAAAGGAGTCCGGATAAAGGAGATATGTCTGTTTGAAGTCGGGGCTAGAAACCAGTTTTTGCTTGCCAGCCCTTGGTGAGGTTTGACGGCCATGTGTCGGCCAAGAGTGAGTTTTTTCGGCCATTGGTGCAAAAATGAAATATTTTGCAGATATTTTCCTTCCAGTTGTTCCACACTACTCCAACTGTCTCTATTTCAGATATTTTCGACCTAAGCTCTCATTTTTCTATATATAGAGGACCTTCTCTATTTTTTTCAAGGTTGGAAGTTTTGGGAGCCTCTCTCTCTACAATCCTCTCTCTCTCTACAATTCTCTCTCTCTCTAGATTTCTCTCTCTCTTGCCCTTTTATGCATACAAGTGGAGCTACACTTCTAGTTTGCCTATCAACCCTTAACCAAAGTTGCTTATCTTTTGGCTAAGGTTACTTGAGACCCTCTTTGAGCTCTAAAAGGTGTTTTTGGCTTAGATTGTTGCCTATTTTGTGCTTTGGCTCCAAGAGGTATATTACTTGCTTTGCTAGCTTGTTTTGCACACTTGCTTTGCCATCTTTTTCTACTATTTTTGGGCTGGTTTTGGCCTGTAAAAAACTCTATTCTTGTGGCCTAAAAATGGTGGTTTGAGGCTATTTTGAGTTAGGGGGTAGTCCACCCTTCTTGTCTCTTTTCTTGTTAAGCTTTTGTGCCTTTACTCATCACTTTGAAATCAACTTTTTTGGGCCTTTTAACCACTGAATTTCAGAGGTTTTTTTCAGTGGCAAAAACCTTAATTTGAAGTCCAAAATTGGAGGGGTTGGCCTCCCTTCCTTCTGTCATGTTTGCATGCCTAGTTAGCCTCACATGTTAGCATGTTTTTCTAGCTTAAATTAGCATAAGTCCAGCATGTTTTTGCCTCTGAAATAACCTGTTTTGGCTCTGTTTTGGGCTGGTTAGTTCAGTTGAGGCTTGTATTGCATAGTTGTAGTGTTAATTCCTTCACTAGCTTGTTGTTTTAAAGCTTTAATCATCATTGATGTGACTTGGTTGCATGTTTTCAGTGCTTTTATCACTTAATTTTAGCACCTAAATCTCTGCAACCTCCCTCTTTGCTTCACTCTTTTATTTGCTTTTGAGAGTTGTTTCAAACTTGGGATCCTTTAAGCTTAAGATTGAGGTTATGCTTAATGGTTTTATCCTCTTTGAGGGTTCATTACCAATGCCATGATCTCTCTCATGCCTTAAATTACCCCTTGGTTAACACTTCTTTCGCTTTAGAATACACTCACCAATGGACAAATCAATTAAAGAATGGTTTTGGTAATTAAAATGAGTAAACAAAATGAACAAGTAAAAGAGACAAGATAAGCATCTTTCGTGTTGCACTGCATGTGTTCGAATCGGAAGTTAATTAGAACACAAGGAAAATGGAACATTTCATACTCAAAGTGATGAAATGTGCAACTTTCCTTGGTCACCATTGCCCTTGATCATGTATGATAGGGTGGTGGTCTTTTTGAGTCTTGTTTTGCACTCATTGAACTTGTACAAACTTGGTTCTTTGGCCATCATGCATGGAAATTTCTTGATTGGTGGCTTGAGAGCCAAGAATTTCACTCATTTAAGCTTATTTGATGATAAGGAGTGTAAACAATATACACAAACCTACGAGAATACACTATTTTGCTCTGTCTGCTCTCTGTTGCAGCAAAAGAGGAGTTCATGTCATCAGTGGCCGACCGGCCACCATTGGTAGCCAACAGGCCCCCTGTCGACCACCAATGAAATTTGCACAGCGTGTTCCTAAGGTGGAGCAGAGATGTTCTGGAAGTTGGCAGAATTTTTAGTGATCAAATGTGCAAATAGAGGCTTGCAGCAGCAAAGCAGTGGCTTTTTTGGGTGAAGGATCTAGCATGCATGCATTCCTCATTTCCCGGGATTAGCTAGTTAGTTTAATTAGCATTAGATCAAGCAAGTGTTGTAATTAATTAGTTGTAGCTAATTAAATGTTCTAAATAATTAGTTAGTTTAACTAGTTATTCGTTTTCAGTTTGTAATAATTAATTAGCTAGAAGTAGTTGATTACTTCGGTTTGTAACAATTAGTTAGCTTAATTAGCGTAGCTAGTTAGTTAGCTTATTCATTTGGACCCTTCTTCGTGAGGGCATAATGTTGTAATAAGTATGCGTGTGTGTATGTATGTCTTCCAACCTCACGTCTTTCTCCCTTTTATTTAATCACTTTTGACGGTTAGATTAGGGACATTTTCAATTAGCATACCTCATGCTTGCATGTTTGCATCCATTCATTTGTCTTGCATGCACTGAGGCTCGGCGCATCATTCAAACTGCATTGCCATTTCAATATCTTCTTTGAATACGTGTTTAATCACATGTTGTTCAGATTGATTCATATGCCATATTAGTAGCCGAGCCTATTAATTGCATATTGCATGTATGGCATTAGACATTTAACATAGTTAGGGTCATGCATTTTTCTAACTAGTTTCTGTTTTGGCTTGGAGTACTAGGTGAGTTTTATGCCTTAGCATACTTGTATGAGTGTGATCACTATATTGCCATGATTAGCATGCTTGCCATGAGGCTATGTGCTTACTTGCTAAACTGTATAAATGCCTGTGGATGAAGGCTTGATATTTGAATTGGAACGATTCAACGAATGTGTTTTAAGCCCACTTTGTTGTGGCAAATCATGTTTTAAGCCCACCTTGTTTGGTTTCAAATCCGTATCTTTAAGCCCACTTGAGGGTGGCAAATTCAAACCCTTTTCGAAAAAAAACATGAGTTGAGTTGTTCAAAGTCTTGCAATTATAGTCTATACTTGCTTGTGTGCGTCACATAGTAACGTTAGATGAACCATCGGAACAAGAACACATAATGTTTATAAAACATCATATCATGGTTAGTAGAGGCCGATCTTTGATCGGGCGAGCGGGGGTGCTCTTTTCATGACCTTCCCCCCTCGTACCCAAGTTCCCGAGCTGAGGCAACTTTGGTGATGACGGACATGTGGCCTTTGGCACGAGTCAGGGTTTCCTAAATTTCCTAAAAAATAAAATATTTAGGCGGCGACTCTGTATCTGGCAAAGTAGTCTAATTTTGGCATTATTTGATTTAAAATCGATTTTCCAAAAAGATTTTTCAGATTTGGACTCTTTGGTGTTTATCAGTTTCACATTGCACTTGTGAGACTAGATTCAGAACTGCGGGAGTCTGAACTGTGAGGCCTTCTTTTCAACCCATTCCGAAAGGCGGGGCGTGCGAAAAAGGCGAGTCCACAACATGTCATTAATAGCCAAGCCTATTTAGATTGCATATCGCATGTGTTGCATTAGACATTGTTGTATAGTTAGGAATCATGCTTTTTCTAACCCTTGCATTCACTTAGCTTGGAGTACTAGGTGAGTTTTATTTACTTTAGCATAAATTGCATGAATGTGAATGTTTCCATGAAAGCATGCTTGCCATAAGGCTAATTGCTTAAGTGTTAAACTGCTTGAATGCCTGTGGATGAAGGCTTCTTGCTTGAATTGGTATGTTTGATCAAATGTGCGTTATAACCCACTTTGTCAAGTGGCATCTTTCAAATCCTTTTTCGAAACAAACATGAGATCGATTGTTCCAATTCTTGCAAAGTTAGTCTATACTTGTGTGCGTGCACATCACATAGTAATATAGCTACTAACTGAAATAGGAACATATAATGTAGATAAGAATCACAAACATGATTAGTAGAGGCCGATTTTTGATCAGGCGAGCGGGGGTGCTCAATTCATGACCATCCCCTCTCGTACCTAAGTTCCCGAGCTGAGGCAACTTTGGTGACGATGGACATGTGGCCTTTGGCATGAGTCATAGGTTTCCTAAATTTTTCCAAAAAACATTTAGGTGGCGACTCTGTATCAGGCAAAGTAGTCTAATTTTGGCAATTTGGTTCAAAATCGATTTTCCAAAAAGATTTGTTAGATTTGGACTCTTTATGTTTATCTATTTCACATTGCATATGTGGAATCAGATTCGGAACCACGGGAGTCCAAACTGTGGCACTTATTTCATCTTCCGAAAGGAGGCTTCGAAAAAGTCAGGCCACACTTGTCTCGCACTATCATGTGCACTTTGTATCGCACTGTTTTGTGCACCATGTCTCGCACTACCCTATGCACTTTGTATCGCACTGTATTGTGCACTCTGTCTTGCACTATCCTATGCACTTTGTATCGCACTGTATTGTGCACCCTGTATCGCATTATCTTGTGCACTTTGTATCGCACTGTATTGTGGACCCTGTCTTGCACTATCTTGTGCACTTTGTATCGCACTGTATTGTGCACCCTGTATCGTAGTATCATGTGCACTTTGTATCGCACTGTTTTGTGAAACCTATCTCACACTATCCTGTGCACTCTGTATCGCACTGTATTGTGCACCCTGTATCGCATTATCCTGCACAACTGCATTGCAATATTTTGTGCACCTTGTATTGCACTGTTTTGTGCACCCTGTCTCGCACTATCCTGTGCACTTTGTATCGCACTATTTTGTGCACCTATACAGCACTGTTTTATGTACCCTACAACGCACTGTTTTGTGCATTCACTTGCATCGCACTATTTTGTGCACCTGTATCGCACTATTTGTGCACCTTGTATTGCACTGTTTTGTGCACCTTGTCTCACACTATCCTATGCATTTTGTATTGCACTGTTTTGTGCACCCTGTATCGCATTCTCTTGTGCACTTTGTATCACACTGTTTTGTGTGCCCTGTATCGT
This sequence comes from Camellia granthamiana, assembly GCA_036172215.1. Lineage (NCBI taxonomy): Eukaryota > Viridiplantae > Streptophyta > Magnoliopsida > Ericales > Theaceae > Camellia > Camellia granthamiana. Next base: position 156,395,010 of record CM069908.1, read on the forward strand.
ATTGTTTTGTGCATTCATTTACCCCGCACTATTTTGTGCACCTTCCCTACACTGTCTTGTGCACTCTCTGGGTCTAGGAAACCTTAAATCCTCTAAAGGTGCAATTCCTTTGGTGTTTGTTGTGCCCCGAACGACTTCAGGCGGTCTGGTATAGCCACCTGACTGTGTTTGTAGTGAGTTCCCAAGGGATCAACTGAGATGGTGGAAACTAGAGTTCGGATGGCCGAGGCCTAGAATGCAAAGGTTCAGAATTTTCGAGACTAAGGTCTGGTTTAAATACTCAAGGGTGTATCCTCGGCTTGAAATCTGTATGGCTGCCCCATAGGTTGAGGTAGCTTGTGTGCGCCTCAATCCTGAATACTGAACCAACCTAGTCTGTCACCCTATTGGAGAATAGGGAAAGTTGCAAACATAGCTAGGGAGAAAAGTAGTACCCGTGGTTCGAAAGCACAAGATGAAGGAAGAAGTCTTGAAACCAAGAAGAAGAGGAAGATCCATAACAGAATAAGGTGAGTCATCACTAATTGCCCCTGCCATGTACTTTCTAAAAGCGTCGCTTCCCAGTTGCTACATCATATCCATTATTATCTATTGCATTATATCTGTTACCTCTATCACATTGCATATAGCATCTATTGCATGCATCTACTGCATTATCCATCGCATCCATTACATCATGCATCCTTTCCATGTTAAGCTTAGTTCGGCATGTGCTCATACCTTTCCCTCGTTGAAACATGGTTCTGTCATGTGTAAGTACCCATGTTGCGTTGAGCCCAATATTGAGGGTGTGAACACCTTTTTCTGTGTTAGATGTGGTCTATTTTGTGCCCATGCCCTTTCTAGGTAAGACGTAGTTCGGCTTGCGCCCCTTATTCACTTCATCTATTGCATTCACTGCATTGTACTTTGTCTTGTTGCATTCAGCATTTAGGATCATTGTCTTTTCCCAACAGATCCTCACTTATATCATACTGCCCAATTACTTGTACTCTTTCTGCGAAAGACATAGTTTTGCATGTGCTCGCACCTATTTCACGTCAAAACATGGTTCTGTTATGAGTAAGCACCTATGCTGCGCTGAGTCCAGTATTAAGGGTGTAGGCACTTAGCCTGTGTTAGGCGTCATTTCGTTGTGCCCACTTCTTTTCTATATAAAATGCAGTTTGATTTGGCATCCCTATTTCTTTATGATATTTGTATAGAATGCACTGCTTGTGGTCTGATTATTTCGTTACATTGTGTATCATTTTACATTCTGCCCCTGAACTACGTTTGTTTGATTCCTTGCAAAAGGGATATGTAGGCAACCCTCGGGTTCAACATATAGCATCTGCATTTTGTTTGTTTGTCCAAGTCTTATGGCCTTGTCAAAATGGGTCGTTTTCGGGCGTTGACATTCACTCACATTATTTCATGACTTCGAGCTTTGTCAAAGAGGTGCAACTGTAGACACCCCATTTTTGACCGCCCCTAAGACTTGAGTGCCTTAGGTTAATTATTCAATGATGAAAAATACATTGTACAAATGTTCGATTTCTTCAACAAGAAGAGCTTCTAAATCCCAACCTTACACCCCATTTTGACCAAAACTATTTAGACCAAAACTATTTTAGACCTTAAAACCCTCTTTTCCAAAATATTTTTCCAAATGTTTCTATGATGTTCCGAGGCTCACATTTCGTTTAAAACATTGCACTTTTCGGTAAACTGAGTAAGGACAAAGTGGAAATAAATGGAAGGGAGGTGAACTCTTTGAAATATCTTTAAAAACATCTTATTTATAGGTTTGGAGTTGAAGGAAGTAAGAGGGGTTGGAAGAAAACTAGTTAGGGAAGAAGTTAGGCATCAATCTAGTAAGATAAAAATGAGCAGCCTTCACTAAATTGGGCATATCTCTTTGCACAATTAGAATTTAGGTGTGATGCCACCACCATTGGAAAGTAGACTTCTGGGGCTTCAATTTAGGCTCAATAATCACCTAAAACCAAGTCCGGATGAAGGATATATGCCCATTTGAAATCGTGCTTGAGAGCAGATTTTTGTGGCCAACCATGAATGGTGTACGGCCGCCCACTTGTAGTGACCTTTGGTCCATTTGTAAAAATTTCGGCCATTTTGAGTGGTTTGGACCCCTCGAGTGTCCCCATAACCCATAGTGGCCTGTCGCCACTATTAGTGGATGGTTGTTCCCTATTAGTGGCTTGCCGGCCATTTGTGTCAAAAACCAGATATTTTTGCCAGCTGTCTCCATAGGTGCATGCACTACACCATCTGTCTCTATATGGATATTTCCGATTGAGGCACATGTTTTTCTATATATACTTGACCTCCCCTCTTGAAAATAGGTTAGAAAAAATTCCAAAGGCTCCAAAACTTGCATAGCACTCTCTCTCTCTACTTTGCAACCTACACACACTCTCTCTCTACACTTCCTAAACCAAAAATTTAACTCTTCTTGCTGAGGTGCTTGAGCTCAAATATCAGCCCTTGAGAGTGAGAACTTGTGGGTTTGTTAACAAAAGAGTTACCTTGCTTCAAGAGGTATAATTTTGAGCATCTCTATAGTACTTCTCTCCTATCTTTTCTTGCTGTTTTTGGACTATTTTTATGGGCAGAAACTTGTGGCTTAAAGCTATCTAAGGTGGAGGGGTTAATCACCCTTCTTTAACCTTGTCTCTTGAGCTTTTGCCCTTGTGTTTCGCATCTCTTCCTTTACTTTTTTCTAACTTTTTCCTACTATTTTTTAGAGTTTTTTAGAGGCTAAAAACTTGGTTTTGAGGTCCCAAAAATAGAGGGGTTAGCCACCTCTCCTTTGGCTTGTTTGCTAGGTTAGTTTTTCCATTATTTTGGCTTACTCTTTTAGTTTTTTTACCTTAATTCCAGGGCTGTTTTAGCTTGTTTTAGGACAGTTTTTATGTGTTTATGTCATTTATGGTTCGTATAGCATGCTTGTAGTGTAATGGTCCTCATAGGTTTGGTGTTTTAGGGATTAGACACCAACCTATTTGAGTTGATAGAATTTATTTCAAGCTTTCCATACTTGTGTTCACCTCTAATCACCTCTGCAACTTCCCTCCTTTCTTGGCATTTTATTTGTTTTGAGGGTCATTTCCGCCGATTGACTGTTTAAGCTTGAGATAGAGATCGTTGTGCTTGATGGTTTAATCTCCTCAGATGTTCATTACCAACAACATGACATCTCTCTCATGCCTAAAACAACCCTTTGTTTAACACTCCTCTCCATTTAGTGGACTTAACTATCATTCTTGGACTAAAATGACTAAGGAATGGACAAGTAATTAAAAGAGGTAATAAATGGTGGTTTAAAAGAGATAACATGATAATAAAATCAACTTGGGTTCAATCAGACATTAATTGAATCCCTTGAGTCTTGAGTCATTTCATACTTGCTAGTGATGAAAACGGTTCAAGAGTCAATGTCTACCACTTCCGTTGATTAATATCATGATAGGGAGGAGGTTCGTGAGCCTTTCATTGTGAATTTAATGAAATTGTACCCCTTGGTTAATAAGTCATCACACAATGAATTTGCATTGATTGATGGCTTGCGAATCAAGTTTACCCCTCCTTTAACCTGTTTAATGATAAGGAGAGGTAGGGTGGACAAACATCTCTAGAGAATGCTTTATTTTTGATCTGTTTCATGTCTGTTGTAGCGGGGGGCAGTACCAAGCATTAGTGGCTAGCAGGCCACTTTACTATACGGCCGGCCACCTTTTTCCTCCAGGCAATGTTGCTTTTCCTGTAGAAAAGGGTAGAGGCTAAGGCAAAACATTACAATTTTTCTGACTGCAAAACAGAACTCTTTTGGCGGCAAAACAAAGGCTTTTTCGAGTGTAAAAATCCGCATTCATACATGAGCTACCCGTCACTTCTGGGGGCCTGTCAAATTATAACCTTGTAATAATTAATTACTTAGCTAATTAATTAGTTAGTTTTATTCTAGTTCAACTAATTAATCTTGTTTTGTAATTAATTAGTTAATTTAGTCTTCATTTGTAATAATTAGCTAGTATAGTTAATTTATTTTGTTTTGGTAGTGTAATAGTTAGTTAATTCATAGTAATTAGCTAGGGCATTCATTCGGACCCTCTTGTGTGAGGGAAAAGTTGTAATAATGTGTATGTCTTCCAACCCCTATTCTTTCTCCCTTTTATTTCTTTGCTTATGATGGATTGCTTAGAGCATCGTATTTCATTTAGCATTCTCCATGATTTGCATCCATTTGTCTTGCATGCATAAGGTTTGGTTCATCATTCTAACCACATTGCCATTTATTACTTCCTCGAATACGTGCACCCCCGCATGCTATCAAAGTGATTCACATGACATATTAGACAACCGGACCTGTTAGTTGCATTTTTGCATGTGTTGCATTAGGCGTGTTGCATTAGGCATGTTGCATTAGTGAGGATCATACATTTTTTATAACTCTTTTACCTCTTTTGGCTTGCCTTTGAGTACTAGGTGAGCATTTTTGCTTTAGCATATTGCATGCATACGATTGTTTCCATGACAAGCATGATACCATGAGGCTAAGTGCTTACTTCAGATATCTCTTGAATGCCTGTGGATGGAGGCTAATTGCTTAAATTGGAATAATTGGACTAACGTACATTTGAGCACACTTTTCCAATTGGCACATTCAAACTCTTTTCAAAACAAACATGAAATCAAAGTCTTCAAACTTTTGAAAATTAGTCTATACTTGTGTGTGCATCACATAGTAAAATTAGCCTAATAATCGGAACAAGAGCATATAATATAGATAAGAACCACATCACGATTAGTAGAGGCCGATCTTTTGATCAGGTGAGTGGGGTGCTCAATTCATGACCTTCCTCTCTCATACCTGAGTTCTTGAGCCGAGACACTTTGGTGATGACGGATAGGTGGCCTTTGGCACGAGTCACGGGTTTCCTAAATTTCTCAAAAACATTTAAGTGGCGACTCTTTAATCTAGCAAAGCAGTCTATTTTTGGCATTTTGATTCAAAATTTATTTTCCAAAAGATTTGTCGGATTTGGACTCATTTGTGTTTATCTATTTGACATTGCACTTATGAAATTAGACTCAGAACCACGATAGTCCAAATTGTGGGGCTAGTCGTCTCCGAAAAGAGCACAAAAAGCAAGCCACAGTAGGCCAGACTGCTATGTTGCTAAGGCCGCAAGTTGGTTAGGTAGCCATGTGGCCTAGGTCACGGGCATGCCATACTGCTAAGGCCGTGTGCTGGCCAGGCTGCCACACCACCTAGGCCGCAGGCATGCCACACTGCCAAGACCATGCGTAGGCCAAGCTGGCATGTTGCCTAGGCCGCAGATGCACCATGTTGCGAAGTCTGCTAGGCCGCAAGCATGCCATGCTGCAACGCCAACCAGGCCGCTTGCGTGCATGCTAAGCTGGCATACCGGCCAGGCCGTAGCCAAGGCCACGCACTGGCCACACTGCGCTGTTAGCCACGGCCGCCGAGCCACCGCCACCACTGTGGGCCGTCACTCGACACATCTCATGCTTGGCTATGGAGTTTCAATGCCATAAGCCAAGCAATGGCATATGCCAAGCGCACACACTGGCATGGGCGTGGCCTGTGGCCTGGCCATGTTGGCTAGTCTTAAGGGAGGTGCCCCTCCTTATAGTAGCCTGTTAAGCCTTTTTCCATTTGGCAGGAGGAAACATCACCTACGCTCGAGGAGTTATAATAGGATTTTTTTAAAAAGTAACATTTTCTTTCATGAATTTTCAATCACAACTTTAAGAAAATAAATCAAGACACAATAAAAAAATATTTTAAAAATATTTTTGATTTGATTTTAATTTATTTTATTTCTATTTTAATGTTTAAAAAATGATAAAAAATAGTGAAAATGATTCCAATAATTGAAGGATGAGGCACTAGTAATTATAGTAATTTTTAATTTTTTTTAAGTTTTATTTATTTTATTTAAATTTTTATCAATATATTTTTATAAATAAATAAATATTTAAAAAATTCAAATTTTCAAGAAAAATAGGAAATGACATTTAAAATTAATACAAATGCATTATTAATTATATGGCATGGTTTAGGTAAGAATATAAAAGAATCATGTTGAAAACAAGCGGTAAAAATGTACGAAATACGACACATTGTTAGACAAAGCAACAAAAAACACAATAGGTGATAACAAAACAACCGGGGCAATGTGACATGTAACAATTCGCAATTGGATAAGATGATGATGCCACGAAAAGAAATTGCGGCTCGATGTGCAGCAACCTGTGTTGCGGCCGAGGCAGACGTCAAGGCTACGGCCTGGGCTGCTGCCTTGGCTGCGACCAGTGTTGCTGCCTTGGCTGTTGCTAAGTTGTGGCCTGGCACTGCGGCCTTGGCTGAGACCTGGCCTACTGTCGTGGCCTGCAGCCTGTGATGCTGCCTTGGCTGCGGACTTGACTACTGCTGGGCTGCTGGCTACTGTGGCCTGGCACTATTGCCTTGGCTATGGCCTTGGCTGCTGCCTTGGCCTACTGCCTGTGCTGCTGCCTTGGCTACAGGTTGACCTATTGTCTTGGCTGCTGCCTTAGCCTATTGCCTTGGTTGTTTCCTTGGCTACGGCCAGTGCTACTGCCTTGGCTGTGGCCTGTGTTGCTGTCTTGGCTGCAGCTTGGGCTATTGCCTTGGATGCCTTGGTTGCCGCCAATGCCGCGGCATGTGCTGATTCCTCAGCTGCGGCATGGGCTACAACCTTGGATGTGGCTTGTGCTACAACAGGCTGGCCAAGGCTGCGGTATGCTGGCCAAGGCTGCGGCCTGTAAAGCTGGCCAAGGTAGCGACCTGTGCTGGAATATACTGGCCATGGTTGTGACATGCTGGGCAAGGCTGCAGCCTGTGCTGCTGGTCAAGGCTGCAGTATGTGCTGCAGCATACTTGCCAAGGCTGTGGCATGCTGGCTAAGGTTGTGGCTTGTGCTGCTGGCCAAGGCTGCGGCATGCTGGCCAAGCTTGCGGCGTGCTGGAATGTCATGACCCAAACCCGCCCCTAAAAGTTTAGGTCATGACCGGCCTGTACTCAGGCCTCAGAGACAAAATTTCAAAACTATTCAAATCATATCGGGGCCTAAAGCGGAAGCAAAACAACTAATAATGTCCATTGAGCTTGTGCATATATGATAACTGGAATAATTAAAACATTTGGACACACTAGAATTTTTATTCATATACAAATCTTATATATCTCAAACACATATACATAAAACATAAACTCTAACAATACAAAATTAAAGCCTTAACACAGAGGTGCCTTTTGGGTGGCTTGACATAACGGGCCCACACAAGAACTCCTAAGGCTGACTTAAGGTTGGCCTCCAGATTGATCACCTACATACATATAAAACATGGAGTGAGCGAAGCTCAATGAGTAATAATACAGTAAAACAGTGTAAATAGATAATCATGGTTCTCACAATATTCATACTCATTTAAACAAAACAGACTCGGGCCCAACATATATCAAAACGTCCTCAGGCCCACATATGGTTCAGAACGACCTTAGGTCCAATCATATGGAAACAAAATGGCCTCGGGCCCAATCTTAATAATAGAATGGCCTCGGGCCCAATCACATATCAAAATGGCCTCGGGCCCAATTCATGTATGTATGTACCCAAGAGGTGACTCGTATGGACTCTAGAGGTGACTCCCACTGTAGCACTGAGTTCCATACAACACTTTGTTTCATACCAGAAATCAATAGGTCTTAAAGACCGAACAATTCATATCATGTCATAGCATAAACAAAACAGATAAGCGGAATGGCCTGGAGCCCACCATATCATATTACAAACAATTCACATTTCTTTTTCATAACTCGTTTCACATTTCTTGGAAACTTGTGCGTTTTGACAAAATGTGATATTTAGAGAATCATGTCATACATAAATCAAAATAGATAATGAAAAACATATCTTTACTATACTATTACTCACAGTAGGTTCCATAAATGGTTGACTAGTCCTCGAATCTTGACTTGTAATCACAATGCACATAGCACACATATCAAAACATGGAATTACTCTCTTGATCAAATTTACTTTTTTTAATCAAATAAAAAAATCCCTTACTTTGCTCCACAACCAATTATTTATGTTGGTTCTAAACTCATTAGTCCTCAGAAACGAAAGGAAACTGGGTTGGGAGAGGAAATAACATAAAACGCTTAAAAAGAAAATGAATAATGTTCACTAATTTAAACATATCTTTTTTTACATTTTGAATTCGGATGTGAGACAACCACTATAGGAAACTATACTTTCGGGGCTTGAATTTATGCTCAAGAATCATTTAAAACGGAGTCCGGATGAGATAGATATGCTTATTTGAAATTGGGCTGAAATAGGGGTGTTCCGCACCTGCGGGAAACAAGGCCGTATGTGCGGGACAATGCGCTTTTTTAGCAGAATCAAATTCGGTTCTGGAAATGGACTGGCACACGTGCAGCAAGCCCCAGCGTACATGCGGCGCTGGGTGAGAAAAACTTGTCCGAGCAAGACCTGTTGGTTTCAAGCTGAATTTCTCCATTTCCCACCCAGGGTTCACTCCAAATCACTCCCAAAACATGTAATATCAACGAAAAACATGAGATTATAATGATTTTCTAAATCAAAACCTCAAAAACACAATGAATCTTTAAGCAAGAAAGATCAAAATTCTTGTTTAGTTCTTTTCCAAACTTTTTCAAAACTTCTTCCAAAGCCACATAAATCTTCATTTCATATATCATTTTATGAGTTCAACTCATGCAAAACCTCAAGATTAAGGCTCAACTTCTCACAATCTAACCCAAGTTAAGTAATTTCAAAGCAATCAACTCTTAATTAAACAAATCCAAGTCCAATTTCACATGTGTATATATATATATCAAGTAAGCTTAGAACTCAAAATGCTAACGCCAAGTAATCTTCTCCTTTAAGGTTCTTACTTTAATTTCCACCAATTTACACCATTCAACTTCTTACTTCAACCTAGATTACATGATCTCATGAAGAATACGACTTGTATTCATAAAATTAGAGGACGATGCTTACCATAGTTGGCTAATTTGTTGTAGATTAGCTTATCTCTTCAAGTTTCTCTCTTCCTTCTTCTCCTTGATCTCGGTCACGACCCAAACCCGCCCCTAAAAGTTTAGGTTATGACCGACCTGTACTCAGGCCTCAGAGACAAAATTTCAAAACTATTCAAATCATATTGGGCCCTAAAGAGGAAACAAAATGAATAATAATGTCCATTGAGCTTGTGTATACATGATAGCTGGAATAATTAAAACATTTGGGCACACTTGAATTTTTATTCATATACAAATCTTATATATCTCACACACATATACATAAAACATAAACTCTAAAAATACTAAATTAAAGCCTCGACAAAGAGGCACCTTTTGGGTGGCTTGAAATAACTGGCCCATACAAGAACTCTTAAAGCTGACTTAAGGTTGGTCACCAGATTGATCACTTACATACATATAAAACATGGAGTCAGCAAAGCTCAATGAGTAATAATACAGTAAAACAGTGTAAATAGATAATCAAGGTTCTCACAATATTCGTACTCATTTAAACAAAACGACCTCGGGCCCAACATATATCAAAATGACCTCGGGTCCACATATGGTTCAGAATGGCCTTAGGCCCAATCACATGGTAACAAAACGGCCTCGGGCCCAATCATAATAACAGAACGGCCTCAGGCCCAATCACATAGTAACAGAACGATCTCAGGCCCAATCATAATAACAGATTGTTCTCGGGCCCAATCATAATAACAGAGCGGCCTCGAGGCCAATCACATATCAAAACGGCCTCAGGCCCAATTCATGTATGTATGTATGAACGCAAGAGGCGACTCATACAGACTCTAGAGGTGACTCCCACTATAGCACTTAGTTTCATACATCACTTTGTTCCATACCAAATATCAATAGGTCTTAAAGACCGAACAATTCATATCATGTGATAGCATAAACAAAATGGATAAGAGGAACGGCCTGGGGCCCACCGTATCATATTACAAACAATTCAGATTTTTTGTTCATAACTCGTTTCACATTTCTTGGAAACTTGTGCTTTTTGACAAAATACGATATTTAGAGAATCATGTCATACATAAATCAAAATAGATAACAAAAAACATATCTTTTCTATACTATTACTCATAGTGGGTTCCAGAAATGGTTGACTGGTCCTCGAATCTTGACATGTATTCACAATGCACATAGCACACATATCGAAACATGGAATTACTCTCTTGATCAAATTTACTTTTCTTAATCTTTTCTCAATCAAATAAACCAATACCATACTTTTCTCTGCAACCAATTATTTATGTTGGTTCTAAACTCATTAGTCCTCAGAAACGAAAGGAAACTGGGTTGGGAGAGGAAATAACATAAAATGGTTAAAAAGAAAATGAACAATCTTCACTAATTTAAACATTTCTTTTCGTGTACTTAGAATTTGGATATGAGACCACCACCATTGGAAACGAGACTTCCAGGACTTGAATTTAGGCTCAAGAATCACTTAAAACGGAGTCTGGATGAGAGAGACATGCTTATTTGAAGTTGGGCTTAAACAGGGGTGTTCCGCACCTGCGGGAAACAGGGCCACACCTGTGGGACAACGTGCTTTTTTAGCAAAATCAAATTGGGTGCTGGAAATGCATTGACGCACGTATTGGAAGCCCCACCGCATGTGCGACGCTAGGTGAGAAAAACCTGTCCGAGCAAGACCTGTTGGCTTCAAGCTGAATTTCTGCATTTCCCACCTAGGGTTCACTCCAAATCACTCCCAAAACTTGTAATATCGACAAAAAAATGAGATTATAATGATTTTCTAAATCAAAACCTCAAAAACACAATGAATCTTTAAGCAAGAAAGATCAAAATCCTTGTTTAGTTCTTTTCCAAACTTTTTCAAAACTTATTCTTCCAAAGCCACATAAATCTTCATTTCATATATCATTTTATGAGTTCAACTCATACAAAACCTCAAGATTAAGGCTCAACTTCTCACAATCTAACCCAAGTCAAGTAATTTCAAAGCAATCAACTCTAAATTAAATAAATCCAAGTCCAATTTCACATATGTATATATATATATCAAGTAAGCCTAGAACTCAAAATGCTAACACCCAGTAATCTTCTCTTTTAGGGTTCTTACTTTAATTTCCACCAATTTACACCATTCAACTTCTTACTTCAACCTAGATTACATGATCTCATGAAGAATACAACTTGTATTCATAAAATTAGAGGAATATGCTTACCTTAGTTGGCTAATTTGTTGTAGATTAGCTTATCTCTTCAAGTTTCTCTGTTCCTTCTTCTCCTTGAGCTCTCTATCTCTCTCTCTCTTAGATTTTTGTGTTTAAAACTGATAGAGATGAGCCCCCAAATGACTTATATCACTTATATTTATACACATACTAAAAGGTCGCCCGAACACACCTTCACGAATCAAACAAAATAATTTTTTAATTGAACTTCCCAAATGATCCCAAAAATTCCAATTAACCTATCCATGTACACCATTTCGGTTTCTGAACCTATTTAGGTTGTCAATTTCAGAGTCTGAGCGGAAATCACATAAGAATATTCATTCCGAATCAAAATTTTACCAAAATTCATATTAGACTCTAAAAATCATGCTGATCATATCAGTGTGGTCGGTTTTAGCTTATTGCACCTCTAAGGCTTTCAATTTTCAGTCTAAAGGGTGTTCAAAAGATTTTCTCATAACTGATAGATACAAATTTATAAACAAGTAATTCACCCATTAAAACATGGCATTTCACATCAAACACATAAGCACACTTATAACCACACATATAATGAGGGAATTAAAACATATAAGAGAGTCAGGTTATTATATGCCAAGGCTACGGCCTGTGCTGCTGGCCATGGCTGCGGCCTGTGCTGCAGTATGCTGGCCATAGCTACGGCATGTTGGGCGAGGCTGCGGCATGCTGGCCAAGGTTGCGACTTGCTAGCCAAGGCTGCGGCCTGCTGCTGGCCAAGGCTATGGCATGTGCGGCTGCCAGCCAAGGCTAAGGCCTGTGCTGTTGGGCAAGGCTACGGCCTGTGTGACTACCTTGGTTGCAGCTTGTGCTACCTTGGCCGCCTTGGCAGAGGCCTACGCTAATGCCTGTGCGGCTGCCTTGGCTACGGCCTGGGCTACGACCTAGGCTGTGGCCTTGGTTGTGGCCTGCGCTGTTGCCTTGGCTATGGCCAGTACTGCTGCCTTTGTTGCCTTGGATGTGGCCTGGACTGCCTTTGCTACGGCCAGTGCTGCTGCTGCCTTAGCTGCCATGGCTGTGGCCTGTGTTGCTGACTTAGCTGCGGCCTGGGCTACTGTCTTGGATACGGCCGGGGCTGCCGCCTTGGCTGTGGCCCATGCTATAGCCAGTGATGCTACCTTGGCTACGGCCTGTGCTATAGCCAGTGCTGCCTTGGCTGCGGCCTCTACTACGGTCCGTGCTATTGACTTGGCTACGGCTTGGGCTGCTACCTTAGCTGCAGCATGGGCTACGGCATGTGCTACTGCCTTGGCTGTGGCATGGGCTACTACCTTGGCTACGGTCTGTGCTGCGACTAGTGCTGGTGCCTTTGCTGCCTTGGCTGCGGCCTGGGCTACTGCCAGGCTACCTTGGCTGCGGCTAGTGTTGCTGCCTTGGCTGTGGCCTGTGCGACTACCTTGGTTGCAGCCATTGTTACCTTGGCTGCGGCTTGTGCTGCTGCCTTGGCTATGGCCAAGGTGGCTGCCTTGGCTGTGTCCTTTGCAAGTGCCGCAGCCCTGGCCGTGTGCATGTAAGCCAGGCTGCGTGTTGCCAACGCACAACACGTTGTAAAGTGTTTGCAATCCCTTAGGCCTTAGAAAATTTGTTTTGGCATGCACAAAAATCATTTTTATGTGTCGAGGCACACACTTGGGCTATATTACTTGTTTCCAAACCTCTGGGGCAATCGGTCGTGAAATGGACATGGAGGGGGGAGGGACGAATCGGAGCGACGCAGGGTTAAATCTTAGTGGATCATGGCAGTAAGGCCATTCTGCCACTTATAATACCCCGTCGTGTATTTAAGCCATCTGCAAAGGACTTTACCAATGACATGTGCTTTTGGGGGACGGATGGCCCCTTCTGCAAGTCGGCAAGTGGGCGGCGGGCGCAAGCATCGTTTTTAGCCCAGATTCTGACTTAGAGGCGTTCATTCGTAATCCAGTGCACGGTAGCTTCACGTCATTGGTTTTTCAACCTAGCGCGATAACCAATTATGCAAATCACTAGGTTGAATTTCTATTGTGACACTATCATCTGTAGGGTAAAACTAACCTGTCTAACGACGGTCTAAACCCAGCTCACATTTCCTATTGGTGGGTGAACAATCCAACACTTGGTGAATTTTGCTTCACAGTGACAGGAAGAGCCGACATCGAAGGATCAATAAGCAACGTCGCTATGAACGCTTGGCTACCACAAGCCAGTTATCCTTGTCGTAACTTTTCTTACACCTCTAGCTTCAAATTTTGAAGGTCCAAAGGATCGTTAGGCTACGCTTTCACGGTTCGTATTCGTACTGGAAATCAAAATAGAATGAGCTTTTACCTTTCTATTCCATACTGTAGCTTGCTTTTCATGCCCCTTTCGGATACGATTAGCTCTACAGTTCAGACTCCCATGGTTTTGAACCTGATTTCACAAAATGTAATGTGAAACAGTGAAAACACAAAAGAGTCCAAAATTTAGCAAATCTTTTGGAAAATTGATGTTGAATCAAAAATGCCAAAAATGGACTGCTTTGCTAGATTACAGAGTTGCCACCTAAATATTTTTGCAAAATTTAGGAAACCAGGACTCGTACCAAAGGCCATTAGCCCGTCATCACCAAAGTGTGTTGGCTCGGGAACTTAGGTACAAGAGGGAAAGGTCATGAATTGAGCATACTACTCGCCTGATCAAAGATCGGCCTTTACTAATCATGATGTGATTTTTATTTACATTATATGCTCTTGTTCCGGTTATTAGCTATATTTACTATGTGGCAAACACAAGTATAGACTAATTTGTAAGATTTGGGAAATTTTGATTTCATGTTTTATTTGAATTTGGTTTGTGAATTTGCCATTCAAAAAAGTGGGCTTAAAATTGACATTTAATCAAACCATCCCAGTTCAAGCAACCAGCCTTCATTCACAGGCATTCAAACAGTTATATCACTTAAGCAATTGGCCTCACGGTGAACATGCTTTGATTTGGCAACAACCACATTCATGCAATATGCTAAAACTCAAAATAGCTCACCTAGTACTTCAAGCCAAAACAAAGCAAACTAATTAAAAATATATGCATGTTCTTAATTAGAGCAATATGACTAATGCAACGCATACATTATGTATTTTATAGACTCGCCTATTAGCATGGCATATGATTCCATTCAAGATATGCGAGCAAAGCATGAGAATGCTAATTTGAAAAATGATATTCCTATACAACCATTGTAAGCAAGTAAGTAAAAGGGAGAAAGACGTGGAGTTGGAAGCCATACAACTTATTACACATTTGCCCTCGGGGAAGAGGGTGCAAATCATTGTCCGAGAGTTTGATTTAAACTAATTATTACAAAATCGAATAAATAAATTAAAGAATTAACTAGCCAACTACTTTATTACAACAAGGATAATCATGATAAATAGACTAATTATTTAAGCTAACTAGCTATAACAATTACAAATAAGCAATAATAATAATTACAACACTAATAATTAACAAGACTAATTATAACAACAATAATAAATAAATTAATAACAACAATACATGGAGCATTAATCTATAATAATGACGTAAGCAACGATGCACAAGGGTTGCATGCACAATGTCCAAGAACAGCTCTGTCTGCCCAGGTCTACTCTGTTTCACCTTCAGCCACTGCCCTATGTTTTCTGCAAAATACACTACTGAGCAAACATTGATGATCGGCCATGCCACAATGAGGGCCGGCCGTGTCTTAATTTTATGCAAAATCATGTTTTGTGCTCTGAAGTGAAAAATGTGTAAATAGAACAGTTTTGAACTCTGTTTGTCCCTTCTATTCCTCTCTCTCTTGGAAAGCTTCAAGAGAAGAACGAAGTCATTTCCAAAACCATCAATGAGCAAGTTGATTGCTTGATGATTTCGGACACAATTTGGAACAAAATTAATGAATGCAATGAACAACAACCCCCCCAGTCCCATCATGGAGTAAACTCAAAGAGGGAGGTAGAGACGCTTCAAGATTCATCAAAACATCATGAATTGACGTATGACGACCCTTGATACGATGGACTTGGCATAACGTCCGGCCGAACCCAAGCAATATAACTCATTTTCTTTATGTTGGTTGTTCATTTTAAGCCAATTTTCTTTAGTCCTTGCCATTCTATAATCCAGTTGTCCAAGGTGATGATTACGTCCACTAAATGAGAAGCACATCAAGCGGGAAATGATTCTCAACATGAAAAGAAGACCATGTCGTTGACGATACACCTCCGTAGAGGTTAAGCCATTAAGCATAGATCTCTAATTCATGTTTTGAATAACCGTTAACCGGTTGAAACAACTCTTAAATGAAAGAAATGGATGGTAGGTTGCTTGTTAAAATGAAGCTTCTTGACATGGAAATTAATTAAAGAAAAGCTAGAACAACGTGCAACAAGCCATATATGCAAACTTATGAGACAACAAGCATACTAATCAAAGCATGAACTAATTAAATAAATTAGGACAACCCTAAAACAGCCCCTAAAGCATAAAAAATAGTAGCTAAAACCATGTTAAAAGAGCACAAAACATTAGCAAAAACAAAAAGATACAAAGCTAGTAAGCAAACCTAAGGAGGGGTGGCTAACCCCTCCACTTTTGGGACTTCTAAACCATATTTTAGCCTCTAAAAATAGTCCAAAAACAACCCAAAAATAGTGGCTAAAATCAAAGAAATAAGTGGGAAACATAAGGATATAAGCTTGGAATAAGGTTCAAGGAAGGGTGGTTAACCTCTCCACCTTTGGTAGCTCTTAAATCACAAATTTCAGCACCTAAAACAGTGTACAAAGCATGGAAAAGAGAAAAAAAAGAGTAAAAGACAAACAAGGAAGAAGATGCAAAAGTTATACCTCTTGAAAGAGAGGATGCTTGTAGTTAAACCAACTTGATTCCAATACCCTCAAGTTTTATGAAATATGGTTTGAAACTTCAACAAAAGCTTCAAGAACGAGCTCTAATGGTGTATGTATTTTGTATGTATAGCTAAAGAAGGTTTAAGGGTCAAAGGAGGACGGAAGATGGAAGGAGGTCTATTTAGCTCTTCAAAGCTTTTGGAAATTTTGCTAACCTTGAATTAAGAAGGAAGAGGTCCTATTTATAGAATTTGAGCCAAAATGGTGAAAAATATCTTCAAACAAAGATATTTGTTCAATTCCCGCTAGCTGTCTGTTTGGCACCATTGAGACTCGGCCGGGCCGCAAAACCCACGACCGGGCCTTAAAAGTAACTCAGGAAAAGTTTTCATTGAGACCTGGCAGTGCCTTAATGAGGCACGGCCGGTTCTAAATAGGTACGGCTAGGTCTAAAAGACTGCATTTCAGGCATGACTTCGAACGGGTATATCTCCCTCATCCAGACTCGGTTTTAGGTGATTCTTGAGTCTAAATTGAAGCCCTGGAAGTCTACCTCTGAATGGTGGTGGCCTCACAAGTAAATTCTAAGTGTGAAAAGAGATATGCCTAATTTAGTGAAGGCTGCTCATTTCTATCTTAAAGGATTGATGCCTAACATTTTCTTAAACTAGTTTTCTTCCCTCCCCCCCCCCCCCATTTCCTTCAACTCCAAACCTATAAATAAGATGTTTTAAATATTTTTCAAATAGTTCACCTCCCTGCCATTTACTCCCACTTTGTCCTTATTCAGTTTATCGAAAAGTGCTATATTTTAAACGAAATGCGAGCCTTGGGACATCGTAGAAGCATTTTGGAAAAATATTTTGAAAAGAGGGTTTTAAGGTCTAAAATAGTTTGGCCAAAATGGGGTATAAGGTTTGGGATTAGAGCTTGAATCCAAATTTCTTCACTGAGAATTCAAAAGATTACACAGTGTAACTTTCATCATCGGGTGTTCGGAATAAAATGCCCAAGTCTTAAGGGTAGTCAAAAATGGGTTGTCTATAGTTGCCTCTCTTTGACAGAGCTTGAAGTCATGAAATGACCTGAGTGAATGTCAAAGCCCGAAGACGATCCATTTTGACAAGGCCGTAAGACTTGGGCAAACAAACAAAATGTAGATACAGTTGGTTGAACCTGAGGGTCACCTTTGTATCCCTTTGCAAGGAATTAAAGCAGCATAGTTTAGGGGCAGGACGCAAATGATACACAATGCAATGAAACAATGCAAATGATATACAATGTATGCAATCTAAACCATGAGCAGTGCTTACCACACAAATATCATAAAGGAATGGGGATGCAAATCAAACTGCGTTTTATATAGAAGAGAAGTGTAGGCACGAGCCAAACGACGCCTAACATGGGCTAAGTGCCTACATCCTCAATACTGGCCTCAGCACAGTATGGATGCTTACACATAACAAAACCATGTTTTAACATGAAAAGGGTGTGAGCACGTGCAAAACTATGTTTTTCATAGAAAGAGAAAGAGTACCAGTAATTGGGTGGTATGATATAAGTAAGGAATGATCTGCTAGGGAAAGATAATGATCCTAAATACTGACTGCAACAAGGCAAAGTACGATGCAATGAATGCAATGGATGAAGTGAATAAGGGGCGTAGGCCGAACTACGTCTTACTTAGAAAAGGCATGGACACAAAACAGACCACGTCTAACACCGAAAAGGTGCTGACACCCTCAATACTGGCCTCAATGTAGCATGGGTACTTACACATGACAGAACCATGTTTCAACGAGGGAAAGGTATGAGCACATGCCAAACTAAGCTTAACACAGAAAGGATGCAGGTGAGAAAATGGTATGATGTAATGGATGTAATGGACAATGGGGTAGATGCATGTGATAGATGTTAAATGCAATGCAATAGAGATAATAGATAATTGGTAATAGATAATAATGGATATGATATAGCAGCTAGGAAATGAAAGTACTTATAGGGGCAATTGGTGATGACTCACCTCATGTTGTTGGGGATCTTCATCTTCTTCTTCATCTACTTTTCTCCCTGGCTATGTTTGCAACTTTCCGTATTCTCCAACAGGGTGACAGACTAGGTTGGTTTAGTATCTAAAATTGAGGCACATACAAGGTACCTCAACCTATGGGGCTACCATACAGATTTCAAGCTAAGGATACAACCCTAAGTATTTGAACAAAACTTTTATTCTCAGAAATTCCAAACCTTTGCTTTCTAGGCATCGCCATTCGAACTCTAGTTTCCACCGTCTCAGTTGATCTCCTAGGAACTCACTACAAGCACGGTCAGGTGGCTATACCAGACCACCTGAAGTCATTCGGGCATGACAAACACCAAAGAAATTGCACCTTTAGAGGATTTAAGGTCTCCTAGACCCAGTGAGTGCAGAAGACAGTGCGGGTGAGGTGCACAAAATAGTGCGAGGGTGCACAAGACAGTGCAATGCAAGATGAATGCACAAAACAGTGTTGTGGGTGCTCAAAATAGTGTGATATAAGATAAGTGCACAAAACAGTGCTAGGTGGGTGCACAAAACAGTGCGATATAAGATGAATACACAAAATAGTGCGATCTCAAGGTGCACAAAACATGCAATATAAGATGAATGCAGAAAATAGTGCGGGGTTGGGTGAATGCACAAAACAGTGTGATACAAGGTGCACAAAACAATGCGAACTCAAAGTGCACAAAACAGTGCGATACAAAGTGCACAAAACAGTGCGAACTCAAGGTGCACAAAACAGTGTGATACAAAGTGAATGTACAAAACAGTGCTATGTGGGTGCGTAAAATAGTGCAATACAAGTTGAATGCACAAAACGGTGCGATACAGGGTGCACAAAATAGTGCGATGCAAGATGCACAAAACAATGTGAGACGGGGTGCACAAAAATAGTGCGAACTCAAGGTGCACAAAACAATGCGGACTAAAGTGAATGCACATAACAGTGCGATACAAAGCGAAAATGTATGAATGTATAAAATAGCATGGGGTAGGGTGAATGCACAAAATAGTGTGATATAAGGTGCACAAAACAGTGCGAACTCAAGGTGCACAAAACAGTGCAATATAAAGTGAATGCACAAAACAGTGCTACATGGGGTATGTAGAGGGAAATGAGCAGTACTCAGAGTAATGCGTCATGTTCCTTATGAAATGAGTGCATGGAAACTTGCCACAATTTATTTGAAATCAACTTGCCACAACTTATTGAAATGTAATTGAAAAACACTACAGAAGGTAGCTCGACGAAATAGGAGCAACAAATCACGCAATTCAAATCAACCAGAATGTATGAGCATGTGTGCATAAAGCACATGTATTAATCAGAGGGAAGATGGCAATCCCAAGAAAGTTTTGAAATGGTCGAAGTTAACTTTCGAAAGCTGAATCATATCAGAATCATCATGGGGGTGAGCCCACTGTAATACAGGGAAAAGTACCCAACAAATGGCTTTGGCAGACGGAGGGAAAGGTTGGGTTCATGCCCCTTGTTCGATTGATGACCCAATTAGACGCACTAAAAATTGCCCCTAGTATCCAGTGATTGGCCACCGGTTAGGTTTATGCCCCTTGTTCGATGGATGGCCCGATCAGATGTATTGAAACTTGCCCCTAGTGTCTAGTCACTGGCCAATGTTTTCAACATTATGCCGACATGTGTGATGGGGATTATCAGATCCTGGAATAGTTGCCAACCAATTAGACTCACGCTTCTCTTCTGTCCCAGCGTGTTGAGAACTTACTCCAGTCCCCTCCAAAGCAATGATGGATTCCTCATACATACTTTGCAATGATCATGAATGCAATGCCCCTTGTATAGGCACTCTCTGTTTGCTTATGAATTCCACACATGGACTTGTTTTTGAATTTGGAGTGAACACTCGTGTATGGAATTTTGACCATGCCACTCTGTTAGACTTTGAGCGACAGACACGCTATGGTGACTCGATGAAGAGTGATTTTGAGCGACAAACACGTTATGGTGACTCGATGAATAGCGTAGACTGAGACAAACACTAGGAATCACATAACAAAACTCACAGCTGACCCAAAAGCAGAAAAAGACTCAAGGTAACTAATCATTCATAGTGCCCCTAGTGTTACTTATGCTCCCTTTAAAACTCAATTTCGCATAACCCGAGTTTTGATTCATTTTTTGCTCAAGTTAGAGATTCAACTGATAAGTTCAAGTATTGAAAATTTCTCCACTTGTTGATTCAAGCTAGTTTTTTCTTACCCAACGCAAGTATGATATGTGCAGCAGTCGGTGTAGCTCATGGATTGATGTGAAACTGACAATGTGAATTAGGCAAGATGATTGAGTCGAGATGAACAAGATGGATATGGTTAAGACCAAACCTCAGGATGAAGTTGCGTACATATCCCAAGAATGGGAATTAGGTCAACGTAGTTCATGGTTGAGGTTCACTCAGGTATTGACATTCTTCTTTTGTTCTCTAACTTTTGCCAAAGTCATCCCTTTGGGGTTTTCAACCTGGCGAGCTCTATTTATTTGATTTCTCATTTTTCATGCACTAACTTTTGCCTAGGTTACCCTTTCAGGTTTTTGGCCTAGCGAGCCTCTCAAGGATAGCATTACAACATCGCGGTGAATTTGATCAATAGTCATCCTTACCCTAACACTGGAATTGGCTTCACCTTGATTTGAGCTTGATTCTCCATTCCTTATGCATGTCTTCTTTCTTTCTTTTCGCTCTATTTTTAGAGTTGGTTCTTCTTACAATGTGGTACGTACCTTCCTCGCATTGGCTTCCCTTAATTCAAACAAAAGTTCCCTTCCTCACAATTGATTGGATTTCATTCCAATGGATGCCCCTGGCTTGATGGTTGACTTCTTTTCTTTCTTTTCCTTTTTCTCTTCTTTTTTTTCTTTTTTTTTTCTTTTTCTTCTTTTTGGGCTTTGCTTATCGATTTCTTTTTTGAAGTAATGAAAACCCCAGGTGTAGACGCGCCCTCGGGCTTGCATGCTACAGTTTGGACTCAAATGTCGCAGTTCTGAATCTAGTCGCGCAAAGTGCAAAGCAAGACCGATAAATCACCAAAGAGTCCAAATCCGGCAAATCATTTTTGGAAAACTGATTTTTATAAAGAAGTGCCAAACATGGACTGCTTTGCCAGATATACAGTCGCCACCTAAATGTTTTATTTTGGAAAATTTAGGAAACCCTGACTCGTGCCAAAGGCCACGTGTCTGTCATCACCAAAGTTGCCTCGGCTCGGGAACTTGGGTACGATTGGGGAAGATCATGCAATGAGCACCCCCGCTCACCCGATCAAAGATCGGCCACTACTAAACATGATATCTCATTTTTGAAAACAAGTGTTCTTATTCTGGTGTATTAACCTAGAATTACTATGTGATGTGCACAGCATACAAGTATAGACTAGATCGCTTAGGTTGGAACAAATCATCCCACGTTTGTTTTTGAAAGCGGTTTGTTACTCGCAAGTAGGCTAAAAATGTGGATTTTGCCACCCTCAAGTGGGCTTAGAAAACATGGTGATTTGTCACTCTCAAGTGGGCTTAAAACTCGCAATCAATGAATTGTCCCAATTCAAGTAATCCAACCTTCACCCACAGGCATTCAGGTAGTTATATCACATAAGCAAATAACCTCATGGAAAGAATGCTATCATGGCAGTCACTCACACACATGCAAGGATGCTAAAGCATAAACACTCACCAAGTACTCCGAGCCAAAACAGAAACTAGTTAGTAATCAGTGCATGATCCTAGTTCATGTTTAAGATGGCTAATGCAACACACACAAAATGCAACTAAGATAGGCTCGGCTATTCTAAGATGGCATATGAGATGCAGTAGTCGATACATGTATTCAACTTGGAATTGAAATACGATGCAATTAGTATGATGCGCCGAGCCCGGTGCATGCAATACAGATGAATGAATGCAAACATGCGAGCATAAGTATGCTAATTGAAACGTGCCCTAAACTAACCATCAAAAGCTGGTAAATAAAAGGGAGAAAGATGTAGGGTTGGAAGACACGCACACACTCACGCACACTTATTACAAAATTTGCCCTCTCGACGGAGGGTCCGAATAAATAATACAGAACCGACTAATTAACTAACTATTCTAGCTAATTAATTATTACAAAACAAGTTGAAACAATAACTTTTCTAAGTTAACAAAGCACTGAAAGGGCCTCATGATGAGGGATGCATGCATGCTCGAATCGCCTAGCTCAAAAATCCATCGCGATGCCCCAACTTGCCTCTATTTGCAACTGTTCTCAGAACCTTGCATCAAGCTCCAGAAAGCTTTAAGTCCCCCATGGGAACCTGTGGAAGGGCTGCCGACCAGTTTTTGGCATTGGAGAAAGGGCGTGGCAACATATTTGCACGATATGTGTGCACAACCACCCTCCTTATCATTTCATAAGCTTAAGGGAGTGTGGTTCTCGACACTCGGACCACCAATCACGCATTTTAATGCATGATGGCCGAGAAGTGAAGTTGCACAATTCAATATGACAATGAATGCACAAGTAAACACATAAAGCCTAAAACTCTATCATGCATAGTCAAGAGTGTCGGCGACCGAGAATTAAGACACGTTTCATCACTCTAAGTATGAAACGCCCCTTGTTTTCCGTGTTTGGACTAACACCTATTCCAAACACAATGCAACAAATAACATGGCATGGCATACACAATGCGACTTAAGCATGCAAACATGCAATGCAACATGAATAACATAACAAGGCTAATGGCATGCACAATGCACAATGCTAAGAACAATAACTAGCATACACAATGCTAAATGACAACTAACATATGCAATGCAATGAGCATGGTATACACAAATGTAATGAAATAACATGACATACACAATGCAATGAACTACATGGCATACACAATACTCAATGGACTTAAACCAAAATGGACAGACCTCAGCGATGCCCAAATTAGTGGCCATAACACCAAAACAAAGGCATGAAATACAAAGCATGCATGCACAATGCATTGGCCAACCAAGTATGCCTAAGAGCACAACCCTTAAGAAGGCTCAAGGAGTGACAAATGCGGAGGTGTAACAACACTAAATGCACTGAACTCAAGTAAGAAATGATGCCAAATCATTCAATCAAACACAAGTATAGCATGCGAAGGTCCTAAAGCATGGTGCTAGTAAAGAGGACCGCAAAGGAGGCATGCAATACATGGCACAAATGCACAAACCAAACATGGATAGAACTGAAATAGGTCAAAACAAAGACCTAAACATGCTGAGATAGGGGTTCAAAGACCTAGGCATGCAAGCATACTAGCTACGCCATAAGTAAGGCAACAATGCACAACACTTAAAGGCATTCAAAGCATGGAAGAAGTGGGAACATGGCAATGCTAAAAGCTCTGAAATGGGGTATTAGATGATGCCAAATCATCTAAGTAGCTCAAAGATAGCATGCATGAGTCAACAAAATACAAAGCTAGCAAGGCCAATTGCACTACAGCTATACAAAGCGTGAAGCATATGGAAAAGCAACCCAAAATAGTCCTAGAACATGTTAAAATGATACTAAAACATGCATGGAAGGAAGCCAAAACAAGCTAGCATGAAGGGCATGAAGCATGGAATATACAAGGCAAATAGGGTGGATTACTCTACACCTACTAAGACCAAGCATGAGATGACTTAACCAACAAAAATCAAAGTTATATCATGGCAAGATAACCCCAAAAACACATTGAAATGATGGCTCACAAGCTAAGGCATGAAGGCATACGCAATGATTCATGTTAAGGCATAAAGGGGCAAACCCTCCAACGCATTGAATGAGTGATAAATGCAAGTGCATGACCATGAAACATGGACTGAAATCACATTTCACATGATGCCAAATCATTAAAATAGGCCAAACAATGCATGCTAATGGACTCAATGCACAAAGCTAACAAGCTAGAATGAACCATGGCTATACAAAGAAAGTCATGCATGGCCAAAACAACACAAATCAGAGCTAAATCATGTTAAAACATGGACAAAAGTTTCTTAGAGTTAAGCCAAAAGCATGCTAGAAAGACATGTTAAAGCATGATGCATGTTAGGCTATTTCATGGAATTGCACTACAAGTGCATGGAGCATGCAAGGGCCAACCAAACCAACCCAAAACAGAGTTATGACATGTAAAATGATGGCCAAAAACCTACTGAAATGGAGCCAATACATGCTAGAAAGACATGCTACTTTGCAAGGCTACAAGTAGGTTTACGCTACAAGTATAAGAAGCATGCAAGAGGTGACCAAGACAGCCCAAAATAGAGTCATGGTGGGTTTGGAAAGCCACAAAAATGAGCCTAAACAAAGCCTCCAAGAAGTAGAAACACATGCTCTTTTGGAAGGCCATCAACACCAACACACAAGAGAAGAGGAGGGGGGACAACCCCCTCCTATTTGGGGCCTCAAAACCAAGTTTCCACCACTCAAATTCCTCTGAGTTTCAGTAGTGGGAAGGCCAAACAAAGGTGATTACAAAGGCCTAAAGTGATGGCCCAAAACAAGGCCAAACAAGGCACAAAAGGGGGTAGAACACCCCCAACACCCAAGGAGCCTCAAACAAACATGTTAAGTACTAAAAAATAAAGCTTTTTTCAGCTGAAAGTTAAGCCAAGAGAAGCATGCAAATATGGCTAAGAGTGTAATCAAAACAGAGCTTAAAAAGGGAAAAAGAGGGTTACCCTTGAAGCACTGCAAAACCAGCAGATTTCCTGAGCCAAAATCAACTTTTGAGCTCCCACAAGACCCTCCAGCAACTCAGCAACAAGGTAAGAGTGTTTGGCTAGGAGGTTGTGTGCACAAATGTGAAGCATTGCACAAATATAGAGAGAGAAAGAGAGGAATATAGAGAGAATGTAAGCCTATGCTCTCAGCCAAATTTTAGAACTTGGAGAAGGGAGGGGGAGCCTCTCTCTTATAGAAAAACATAAGCTAAAGCTTCTTTTGAGAAGCTTAGAGCTTGGATGCAATCCCTCCATACACATGTATGGAGGATGCAGTCTGTGTACTCCATCTGGCACAGCTGGTATCCACAACACCTGTAGAATATGCAGGAAAGCTGCCGACCACTTGAAGTGGTCGGCCAGCTACTTTTACTGGTCGGCCGACCACTTTTTCAGGAGTAAATGGTCGGCCAGCCACTTTTTTGGTCGGCCAGCTCATTTTTCTGGTCGGCAGGCAAAATTCTACTTTCCAGGTCCAACTTCAAATGGCCATAACTCCTTCATATGGACTCCTTTTCAGGTCATTCTTCTGTCCAACTTGAATCCCCAGAAGTAAGCTTTCCAATGGCGGCAGCCTTGTATCAAATTCTAACTGTGAAAAAAGTCATGCCTATTTTGGGGAAACCTTGCAGTTTGTTCCTACCTGGATTCATGCTGAACTTCTCCCAAACTAGTTTTCTTCTCTCCTTTCCTCTTTTCTTCAACGCCAAACCCCTAAACAAAGTGTTTTTGAAATTTTTTTCAAATATTTCATCTCTCTTTCATTCATTTCCACTTTGTCCTTGCTCAGTTTACCGAAAAGTGCAACATTTAACGAAATGCGAGCGTCGGAACATCGTAGGAGCTTTATTTTCAATAGATTTTGAAAGAGAGGGTTTCAAGGTCTGAAATCTTTTGATCAAGATTGTTTTGGTCCAAAAGGGGTATGAAGTTGGGATTTGACTCTCTCCTTGCGGAAGAAACTGAACCTTTGCCCTGCACATCTTTCACCACCAAGTAAACCATCAGTAGTGCCCAAGTCTTAAGGGCGGTCAAAAATGGGGTGTCTACAGTTGCCCCTCTTTGACAGAACTTGGAAGTCAACAAGTGACGGGAGTGAATGTCAAAGCCCAGAGACGACCCATTTTTGACAAGGCCGAAAACTTGGACAAACAAACAAAGTACATATAAATAAATGGTTGCGCCCGCAGGCTACCTACGTATCCCTTTGCAAGGAATCAACCCAGTGTAGTTCAGGGGCAGGATGCAAAATGTTATGCAGGAAGATTTTGATAAATTGGACTTATACGCTACGCGAATCCGATTTGGGTGGTGTGAACAGACAGGCACACCTGCTGTTGTCATTCGATTTTGATAATTGGACTTATACGCTATGCGAAGCCAGTTTGATAATTGGACTTATACGCTATGCGAAGCCGGTTTGAAAATTGGACTTATATGCTACGCGAAGTCGGTTTGATAATTGGACTTGTACGTTACGCGAAACCGGTTTGAAAATTGGACTTATACGCTACGTGAAGCCGGTTTGATAATTGGACTTATACGCTACGCGAAGCCGGTTTGAAAATTCAGGATTTATGCAATGCAATGTAATGAAACAATGCAAATGATATGCAATGTATCGAAATAATCAAACCACAAGCAGTGCAAAACCACACAAATATCATAAAGAGATGGAGATGCAAAATCGAACAACGTATAACACAGAAAAGGTGTCAAAGCGCTCTAACCACAATTCTCTTAGTGGAATAGGTGCATGCACAGACAGAACTATGTGTTTCGCAGAAAGAATACAAGTAATTGGGTGGCATGATATAACTGAGGAATGATCCATTGAGGAAAGATCGTGATCTTACATGCTGAATGCAACAAAACAAGATACGATGCAATGGATGCAATTGATGAAGTGAATAAGGCGCACGACCAAACCACATTTCTACCTATAAAAGAGATGGACACAAGATAGACCACGTCTGACACAGAAAAGGTGCCGACACCCTCAGACCATAATTCTCTTAGTGAATAGGCGCGTACACATAATCACAGAACCATGCTTGAACGCAAAAAGTATGGGCACATGCCAGACTAAGTTTAACATAGAAAAGATGCAGGTGATACAATGGATATGCAGTACAGGCGTGCAACATATTCTATATGCAATGCAATAGACATACCAAATGATGTAGTAGTTAGGAAGCGAAGGTACCTTACAGGGGCAATTGGCAATGACCTACCTCATGCTGCTGGGGACCTTCTCCTTCTTCTCGGTTGAATCGCAGGTACTACTTTTCTCCCCGACTATGGTCGTAGCTTTCCCTATTCTCCAATAGGGTGACAGACTAGGTTGGTTCAGTATCTAGTATTGAGGTGCATACACATGCTATCTCAATCTATGGGGCTGCCATACAGATTTCAAGCCGAGGATATACCCCTGGGTATTTAAACCAGACTTTAGTCTCGGAAATCCTGAACCTTTGTGTTCTGGGCATGAGCCATTCTAACTCTAGTTTCCACTGTCTCAGTTGGTCTCCTAGGAACTCATTGCAAACCCAGGCAGGTGGCTATACCAAACCGCCGGAAGTCGTTCGGGCACGACAAACACCAAAGGAATTGCACCTTTAGAGGATTTAAGGTCTCCTAGACCAGAGAGTGCACAAGACAGTGCGATGTAGAGGGAATGCACAAAACAGTGCTATACAGGTGCACAAGACAGTGCTAAGACAAAGGATGCTCAAGACAGCATGAGCAATGCGATGTACTAACAAGTGTAGGTAAGATACGCACGAAAGCTCGAACAATGCAATGCACTAACAAGTGTAGGTAGGATGTGCAAGAAAGCGCGAACAATGCAATGCACTAACAAGTGCAGGTAAGATGCGCAAGAAAGCGCGAACAATGCAATGCACTAACAAGTGCAGGTAAGATGCGCAAGAAAGCGCGAACAATGTAATGCACTAACAAGTGTAGGTAAGATGCGCAAGAAAATGCAAACAATGCAATGCACTAACAAGTGCAGGTAAGGTACGCAAGAAAGCGCGAACACGTTCAATGCAAAAGATACAAGCGTTTTCTATGCAAGATGAGAGCATGTAATGAAATGCACAGGATAGTGCGATGCGCAAGAAAGCGCGAGTGTAAAACTGCACAAAACAGTGCGATGCGCAAGAAAGCGTGAGTGATAAACTGCACAAAATAGTGCGATGTGCAAGAAAGCGCGTGTGTAAACTGCATAAAACAGTGCGATGCGCAAGAAAGCACGAGTGATAAACTGCATAAAATAGTGCGATGCGCAAGAAAGCGCGAGTGATAAACTGCACAAAACAGTGCGATATGCTAAACAGTGCGAGTGATTTGAAATGCACTAAGCAGTGTGATGCGCAAAATAGCGCGATAAAATGCATGGACAATGCAAGACTTGGCACACAACTTACGACATAGCATTCCATTCATTTGGCACACAACTCACAACTCAACACTTTGTTCGTTTAGCACGTGGCTCACAACATAATATTCTGTTCATTTGGCACGTAACTCAAAACATCGCACTCTGTTTATCTGGGCACACAGCTCTTTTAGGCACACAGCTCATTTGGGCACGCAGCTTATTTCGGGCACGTAGCTCATTTCGGGCACATAGCTCATTCGGGCACGCAACTCATTTTGGGCACGCAGCTCATTTCGGGCACATAACACATTTCGGGCACACAACACATTTCAGGACACACAGCACATTTCGGGCACACAGCTCATGTCGGGGGGCACACAGCACATTTCGGGCACACATCTCATTTGGGGCACATAGCTCATCTTAGGCACACAGCTCATTTGGGGCACACAGTAGATTTTGGGGCACACCACACATTTCGGGGGCACACAACACATTTCGGGGCACACAGCACATTTTGAGCACACAACTCATCTGGGGCACACAGCACATTTCGGGCACGCAGCTCATCTTAGGCACATAGCAGATCTCTGGCACACAGCTCATCTTGGGGGCACACAGCTCATTTTTCGGGCACATAGCTCATTTCGGGCACACGGCTCATTTTTCGAGCACACAGCTCATTTCGAGGGCACACAGCACATTTCGGGGCACACAACACATTTCGGGCACACGGCTCATCTGTGGCACACAACACATTTCGGGCACACAGCTCATCTTGGGGGCACACAGCTCATTTTTCGGGCACACAGCTCATTTTTCGAGCACACGGCTCATCTGGGTCACACAGCAGATTTCGGGGCACACATCACATTTCGGGGGCACACAGCACATTTCGAGGCACACATTATATTTCGAGCACATAGCTCATCTGGGGCACACAGCAGATTTCGGGGCACACAACATATTTCAGGGGCACACAGCACATTTAGGGCACGCAGCTCATCTTGGGCACACAGCAGATCTCGGGCACACAGCTCATCTTGGGGGCACACAGCTTATTTTTTGGGCACACAACTCATTTTTTGGGCACACGGCTCATTTGGGGCACACAGCAGATTTCGGGGCACACAGCACATTTCGGGGGCACATAGCACATTTCGGGGCGCACAGCACATTTCGAGCACACAGCTCATCTAGGGCATACAGCAGATTTCGGGGCACACAGCAGATTTCGGGGCACACAGCCCATATCGGGCACGCAGCTCATCTTGGGCACGCAGCAAATCTCGGGCACACAGCTCATTTTTCGGGCACACAGCTCATTTTTCGAGCACACGGCTCATTTCGGGCACACAGCTCATTTCAGGCATATGGCTCATTTTGAACACACAGCCCATAACACAGTACTCTGTTCACTTTGACCACACGGGATGCCAAGACGGAACTTGCAGAAATTGAAACAAAAACAGATGCTCCAAATTTTCTCTCTTTTCTTTTGCTTTGCAGCCTGGAACCTATACAGCTTTAGATAGGTCCTGGTTCTACTGTTCTGACATGACCTGGGTTGAACCCTGCGGTTTTATGAAAGAATGAATCCTGTTTTGCACAAATGTGGAGAATGGCACAGCACTCTGAGCACAAGACAAATCATTTTGAAATTAAGAAACACGTTTTGGACCGGGTATTGAGCCTACGACTGAACACAGGGCACCACGACTCAATCAACGGAAAACAAAAGGTAAACAACCTAAACACATTGAGAAACACTCGGAACAACTCAAAGCAAGAATCGAGACAAACAAAATAAAAGATACGACACACAGACATATTCAAATGGCTAGGGACCTCTCAGTTCACACGGAGCCAGTTTCTCCAGGTATTGTTTCCCACCCTTTCTAATTTGTGTTTCTTACATCACTCAGCCCTCAGGCTCTGTTTTTCTGAAAAAGCCTTTTTCTCACTTTTTCTCTCAGCGCACATCTCTCTATTCTTCAATCTCTCTTCTTTTTTATTCCTCCCCTGGGCAGTTGATGAATAAACAAGAAATTGCGGGCTCTTGCCCCTAGCATGCTGCTAGATTCTCTTTCTTCCGCTCACAGCCAGCGAGTTCCTCCTACAGAGGGGTTACGCTACAACTGGGTGTGTAGCGAATCTACAGCTGACATCAGTTGATGATGTTCTGCTGGGGAGTTTGGACGTGATTAGATCTGTCCAGATGAGGGAGTGGAATACCCTACTCTATTTTCAATTCATGCTTCGCACTTAGCTTGATACCTCGTTGCTTGGAGGATGGGAGAGCTTTCGTCCCTTTGCTGACAGCTTCAACAGTGCCCTTCTTGGCGATCAAGATGCCCTTTTTGGCAAGTTGGTTGACGATAGGGAAAAGACAGAACACCTGACTCAATTTTGCCCTTAGTTCATCATTTTGACCATTTTTTTGTTTTGGTTTTCTACTAAAACAATTTTGACCAACATGAGAGTTAGATTAACATGCTTGTTCGATTTTTTGATTCAAAATCATGCAAGTCAGGTTATGAGCACTGAAAATTTTCCTTTTTTGGGTCCAAGAAATGGTCCACTTTTAGGAAAAATGGAATAATTTTCGTGAGAGTTAGTCAACCTCATTAAAAATTCTCAAAAACTATTTTTGCAAATGGCCACTGCTTCGACCAACGTAGAATTTACTCTTGAGATGCGCAACCTTAGATCCAAAGCCATGGAAAATTGCCCCTTGTCAGAACGACACTACGTGGTAACTGAAAGTTGCCCTAGTCTGAATAGCGCCGCAACACTGCACGGCAACGGAAAGTTGCCCCTAGTCTAAATAGCGCCGCAGTACATGGAAACCAGTCCTCACAGTGACAATTACAACCGAATTCTCAGATACAGTGAAGACAAAGATGACCAGAACCATCACACGGACACAGTCGAATTTGAAGTGTTTTATGGTTGGACTTCAGGATGAAGTTGCCTACGTATCCCAAAGATGGGAATCAAACCTTACATAGTTCGGGGTTAAGGTACACTCGGGTATTAACCTCTCCTTTTGCGCTCTAACTTTTGCCAAGGCCGCCCTTCTGATTTTTCAACCTTGCGAGCTTTGTTTTTCTTTTCTTTTCATTCATTTTTTTTCTTTTGTGTTTTCATTCTTTTCTTTTTCTCTTTCTTTTCATTTTCTTCATTTTTCTTCTTTTCTTTTTTTTTCATTCTTTTTTTTTTGTTCTTTTTGTTCTTTTTCTTGCTCTAACTTTTGCCTGGGTCGCCCTTCCAGGTTTTCGGCCCAGCGAGCCTCTCAAGGGTAAAAGTGTAGCTTTGTCCATGTTGATCGGTCACAGGATCTCTAAGCCATCTGAATCCAGAAGAATGGCGGTTGTTCACTGATGGTGTAAAAGTCCATCCAATGGGGGCTGAATTTGCCCCTAGCGTCGTGGATAGGAACTCAGTTGTCCTTCAATAAAAACTTTCTTCGTTCCTCCCTTCTGGGATTTGGCATTCTTGCTGATCTTCATTAGCTTGAGAAATGTCCCAATTTTTGACTCTTCGAGCACATCTGACATTTTCTCCCTTAGTTCAAGGGTTGCTTCTCATCCAGCTTTTGACGATGTCCGACCTTCTTGATCTGACTTCATGCCCCTAGTTCGAGGGCTGCTTCAAATCTGGCCACACAGGCCTCACATTGTGTTTAACTGTTGACCATTTTGAATCCAATTTCAATGTTTGAAAGCAAAGGGGTTGAGTCTTGAGGTTGAGAGTGATCCTAAGCTGCACAATCTCAAGAGCGATTCCACACAGGTCTTCGTAGGACGGCGCAAAACATTTTTTGAGAAAGCGACTAATCGCGCAGAAGACAATGTAGAACCAATCTGGATCAAGCTAGGATCCTTCTCAGTACTCACACTAACGAGCATGATCTCATTCATTAAGGGCTTAGCATGCCTCTCTTTCTCTCAATTGATAAAATTTTGCAAATCCCGAGGAATTCCTTCCTCTTTGTTTTCACCATAGTGTTTGAAAAGTTTTGAAAAACTTAGGTCAATGCAAGGACGTCAAAGCACAGAAGAGTAGGTGAAAATGTACTGCCGTTTCATTCAAATTTGCTGGCACAACTGGCTCAAGGCAGAAATAAACGCAAAAGCGTGAAAATCACTGTTGTTCTATTCAGATCGTTTGGCGTAACTGGCTCCATGGCAGAAATAGAATCAAAGGAAAGCGATAAGACAAACACAAAACAAGCAAGTGATGTCCGAGGTAACACCCCTGAAATTACCCGACACTGACACAACAAGACAGACTCAATACAACAAGGCTGACGCGACTGACTCAGTACAAAAGGACTGACTCCATACAAAACAACAAGACTGACCTAATACCTAAGTCAGAAAGTACAAAAACTAGCATTTGTAAAATGCTCAAAACAGTGCGTGCCATACGCTACATCTGGAATAAACTGAGCGCCGCCCATAGGTGGTTCATCCCCTGATCACATCACATTATCCCCCAAGTTCAACGATCCGGTGCCGATAGACTTTGCAGGACTTGGCGCGGTGATGACCCCGTCATCAATCAGATCTTGTATTTCGTGGCTAAGATGAAAACACATGTCAGTGCCATGGCCGGCTTGTTGATGGAAGGCACAGTACTTGGCTGGATCATGGGATGGAGGAAGTTTATTCGGGAGAGGCCGAGGCTCAAGGGGTTTGAGATGGCCTTGTCCAACGAGGATTTGGAGGGCTTTGGACAAAGGCATGTAAAGGGCGTGGAAGACCCTCTGACCCCGTGGTTGGTACCTCGAGGTTTGTGGATTTTTGCTGGACGCACCGGCAAAGGGATTGGCAGGTGCTGGCCGGGTTTGCTGATCTCTTCCGAGAATATGATTGGAGCTGAAAGGGGTGTTTTTGGTATGACAGTCCTTCAAAATGCTATCATCCTGAGCGACAAAAGTGTCAGTCATAGTTTTTGCAACAACTGCGAGCACTTGCTGTTTGTTCAGTCCTTCGGCTTTCAAAGCCTCAACAGCCTACTAAAGGTGTTCGTGGGGACCAATGCCCGCCCTAACCTTGTTCTTCCCACTGGCCTCCACTTTGCCAGGGGATTGGCCTTTTTCCAACACAACCTGTCCCAAGATTGGGGAGGTTTTTCTCATGAAACACCAGGTAGGCGATGTGGTTGATGATGGAGCCAAAACACCACAGGCTAAATCCGTCACTATTCTCTGAAAATCTTTAATCATCCTCATCAGCTCAGAAGTGGTGGATTCACGGGTTTGAGATGATTGGGGTTCCGAGACCGGACGTGTGATAAGTGCCCCAGATGGGCATTGCATTTCAGCATCGGTCTCACCCTGCATGGCGATTCCCTGGTTTAAGGCCGCTATCATGGCCACAACTTCTTTTGAACTTTGTGTCATCACGAGTCTGCTGAGTTTGAACAAAGGTGATGTGGCTGGTGACTGACGGATCAGATGAACCAATGAGCCCTGTCTGGTCCTTCTTTGCCTTGCCTCAACGAAGGAACACTGGTTGCCCTTGAATTGGATCTCTGGCTTGACAAAGTCTATCAACACAAGTCCGATGCACCGGGGGGATATTGGAGCCTTCTGAAGCTATGGTTCCAAGACTGCCCTAGCAAAAGAGAAAACAGGCAGCATCTCAGCCCAATTTCACCAGAACAAATACGAGTATAGCTGAATGACTGCACTCCCTACTGAATTCTGCCCAAAATTTTGCCTGTAAATTGATACCCTTAGGTAAAACTGATTCCCCATATACTGTTGCCCTTAGACCTGATACCCAGACTTGCAAATTGATATACACAACCCTGTAGAGACACACTCTGACAGCAAATACCAAGCAAGTAAGAGCCAAAACACCCTTACGGTGGGGTAGGGTTTCCCTGTCCTATTTTGTCAAGAACTAGGGTTTCACTATGCACGCGGCGGTTTTAAACAACCTATAATCGGGTAAGCAACCTATCTTAGTTTGGAATGGTCACTACAGTTTCTGATATGCAACTAGGTCGACTGGTCAAAAAGGGTGCCCCGGTAAAAATCAGGGTTTGTGTTCCCATCGTGGCAGAGCCTGTAACCGATCTGCCTTATGGCACGCAGCCTCTGGCAAACCGCTCAGGAATAGCAGATGGCAAACATGGTGTTCTAGGTGCACCAATGCAAATGCAATGCAAAAAGACACATAAGTGTAAGCAAAACAAGATATCATGAGTTCGAGTCAAGTTCTCTAACTCCCCAGCAGAGTCGCCAGAAGCTATAGATGCGCCCTCGGGCTTGCATGCTACAGTTCGGACTCAAATGTCGCGGTTCTGAATCTAGTCCTGCAAAGTACAAAGCAAGACCGATAAATCACCAAAGAGTCCAAATCCGACAAATCGTTTTTGGAAAACTGATTTTTATAAAGAAGTGCCAAACATGGACTGCTTTGCCAGATACACAGTCGCCACCTAAATGTTTTATTTTGGGAAATTTAGGAAACCCTGACTCGTGCCTAAGGCCACGTGTCCGTCATCACCAAAGTTGCCTCGGCTCGGGAACTTGGGTACGATTGGGGAAGGTCATGCAATGAGCACCCCTGCTCGCCCGATCAAAGATCGGCCACTACTAAACATGATATCTTATTTTTGAAAATACATGTGTTCTTATTCCGGTGTATTAACCTAGAATTACTATGTGATGCGCACAGCATACAAGTATAGACTGGATTGCCTAAGTTGGAACAAATCATCCCATGTTTGTTTTTGATAGCGGTTTGCTACTCGCAAGTAGGCTAAAAATGTGGATTTTGCCACCCTCAAGTGGGCTTAGAAAACATGGTGATTTGCCACTCTCAAGTGGGCTTAAAACTCGCAATCAATGAATTGTTCCAATTCAAGTAATCCAACATTCACCCACAGGCATTTAGGTAGTTATATCACATAAGCAAATAACCTCATGGCAAGCATGCTATCATGGCAGTCACTCACAGACAAGCAAGGATGTTAAAGTATAAACACTCATCGAGTACTCCGAGCCAAAACAGAAACTCGTTAGTAATTAGTGCATGATCCTAGTTCATGTTTAAGATGGCTAATGCAACACTTGGAAAATGCAACTAAGATAGGCTCAGCTATTCTAAGATGGCATATGAGATGCAGTAATCAATACATGTATTCAACTTGGAATTGAAATACGATACAAGATGCGCTAAGCCCGGTGCGTGCAATACAGATGAATGAATGCAAACATGCGAGCATAAGTACGCTAATTGAAACGTGCCCTAAACTAACCATCAAAAGCTGGTAAATAAAAGGGAGAAAGACGTGGGGTTGGAAGACATGCACACACTCACGCACACTTATTACAAAATTTGCCCTCTCGACGGAGGGTTCGAATAAATAATACAGAACCGACTAATTAACTAACTATTCTAGCTAATTAATTATTACAAAACAAGTTGAAACAAATAACTTTTCTAAGTTAACAAAGCACTGAAAGGGCCTCATGACGAGAGATGCATGCATGCTCGAATCACCTAGCTCGGAAATCCATCGCGATGCCCCAACTTGCCTCTGTTTGCAACTGTTCTTAGAACCTTGCATCAAGCTCCAGAAAGCTGAAACTCCAACATGGGAACCTGTGGAAGGACTGTCGACCGGTTTTTGGCATTGGAGACCACCTGGCGACCACTTTTTGTGGTTAAAACCAGAAAAAGTGGTCGGCCAGCCACTTTATCTGGTCGGCCGACCACTTTCTGCTGGCAGACTTCAATTTACTACAACAGAGAGCAAGAAAGGGCATGTCAATGTATTTGCAAGATATGTGTGCACAAGCAGCCTCCTTATCATTTCGTAAGCTCAAGGGAGTGTGGTTCTCGACCCTCGAGCCACCAATCACGCATTTTAATGCATGATGGCCGAGAAGTGAAGTTGCACAATTCAATATGACAATGAATGCACAAGTAAACACATAAAGCCTAAAACTCTATCATGCATAGTCAAAAGAGTCGGCGACCGAGAATTAAGGCACGTTTCATCACTCTTAAGTATGAAACGCCCCTCGTTTCCCGTGTTTGGACTAACACCTATTCCAAACACAATGCAACAAATAACATGGCATGGTATACACAACGCGACTCAAGCATGCAAACATGCAATGCAACATGAACAACCTAACAAGGCTAATGGCAGGCACAATGCACAATGCTAAGAACAACAACTAGCATACACAATGCTAAATGACAACTAACATATGCAATGCAATGAGCATGGTATACACAAATGTAATGAAATAACATGGCATACACAATGCAATGAACTACATGGCATACACAATGCTCAATGGACTTAAACCAAAATGGACAGACCTCAGCGATGCCCAAATTAGTGGCCATAACACCAAAACAAAGGCACAAAATACAAAGCATGCATGCACAATGCATTGGCCAACCAAGTAGGCCTAAGAGCACAACCCTCAAGAAGGCTCAAGGAGTGACAAATGCGGAAGTGAAACAACACTAAATGCACTGAACTCAAGTAAGAAATGATGCCAAATCATTCAATCAAACACAAGTATAGCATGCGAATGTCCTAAAGCATGGTGCTAGTAAAGAGGACCGCAAAGGAGGCATGCAATACATGGCACAAATGCACGAACCAAACATGGACAGAACTGAAATAGGTCAAAACAAAGACCTAAACATGCTGAGATAGGGGTTCAAAGACCTAGGCATGCAAGCATACAAGCTAAGCCATAAGTAAGGCAACAATGCACAACACTTAAAGGCATTCAAAGAATGAATGAAGTGGGAACATGTCAATGCTAAAAGCTCTAAAATGGAGTATTAAATGATGCCAAATCATCTAAGTAGCTCAAAGATAGCATGCATGAGTCAACAAAATACAAAGCTAGCAAGGCCAATTGCACTACAGCTATACAAAGCGTGAAGCATATGGCAAAGGCAACCCAAAACGGTCCTAGAACAAGTTAAAATGATACTAAAACATGCATGGAAGGAAGCCAAAACAAGCTAGCATGAAGGGTATGAAGCATGGAATATGCAAGGCAAATAGGGTGGATTACACTATACCTACTAAGACCAAGCATGAGATGACTTAAACAACAAAAAATAGAGTTATATCATGGCAAGATAACCCCAAAAATACATTGAAATGATGGCTCAGAAGCTAAGGCATGAAGGCATACACAATGATTCATGTTAAGGCATAAAGGGGCAAACCCTCCAACGAATTGAATGAGTGATAAATGCAAGTGCATAACCATGAAACATGGATTGAAATCACATTTCACATGATGCCAAATCATTCAAATAGGCCAAGAAATGCATGCTAGTTGACTCAATGCACAAAGCTAACAAGCTAGAATGAACCATGGCTATACAAAGCAAGCCATGCATGGCCACAACAACACAAATCAGAGCAAAATCATGTTAAAACATGGATAAAAATTTCTTAGAGTTAAGCCAAAAGCATGCTAGAAAGACATGTTAAAGCATGATGCATGTTAGGCTATTTCATGGAATTGCACTACAAGTGCATGGAGCATGCAAGGGCCAACCAAACCAACCCAAAATAGAGTTATGACATGTAAAATGATGGCAAAAAATCTACTGAAATGGAGCCAATACATGCTAGAAAGACATGCTACTTTGCAAGGCTACAAGTAGGTTTACGCTACAAGTATAAGAAGCATGCAAGAGGTGACCAAGACAGCCCAAAACAGAGTTATAGCAGGTCTGGAAAGCCACAAAAATGAGCCTAAACAAAGCCTCCAAGAAGTAGAAACACATGCTCTTTTGGAAGGCCATCAACACCAACACACAAGAGAAGAGGAGGGGGGACAACCCCCTCCTATTTGGGGCCTCAAAACCAAGTTTCCACCACTCAAATTCCTCTGAGTTTCAGTGGTGGGAATGCCAAACAAAGGTAACTACAAAGGCCTAAAGTGATGGCCCAAAACAGGGCCAAACAAGGCACAAAAGGGGGTAGAACACCCCCAACACCCAAGGAGCCTCAAACAAACATGTTAAGTACTCAAAAATAAATCTTTTTTCAACTGAAAGTTAAGCTAAGAGAAGCATGCAAATATGGCTAAGAGTGTAATCAAAATAGAGCTTAAAAAGGGAAAAAGAGGGTTACCCTTGAAGCACTGCAAAACCGGCAGATTTCCTGAGCCAAAACCAACTTTTGAGCTCCCACAAGACCCTCCAGCAACTCAACAACAAGGTAAGAGTGTTTGGCTAGGAGGTTGTGTGCACAAATGTGAAGCAATGCACAAATATAGAGAGAGAAAGAGAGGAATATAGAGAGAATGTAAGCCCATGCTCTCAGCCAAATTTTAGAACCTGGAGAAGGGAGGGGGAGCCTCTCTCTTATAGAAAAACATAAGCTAAAGCTTCTTGGATAAGCTTAGAGCTTGGATGCAATCCCTCCATACACGTGTATGGAGGATGCAGTCTGTGTACTCCAGCTGGCACAGCTAGCATCCACAACACTTGTAGAATATGCAGGAAAGCTGCCGACCACTTGAAGTGGTCGGCCAGCTACTTTTACTGGTCGGCCGACCACTTTTTCAGGAGTAAGTGGTCGGCCAGCCACTTT
The DNA here is from genome assembly GCA_036172215.1 of Camellia granthamiana. NCBI lineage: Eukaryota > Viridiplantae > Streptophyta > Magnoliopsida > Ericales > Theaceae > Camellia > Camellia granthamiana. Next base: position 156,434,030 of record CM069908.1, read on the forward strand.
TCTGGTCGGCCAGCTCATTTTTCTGGTCGGCAGGCAAAATTCTGCTTTCTAGGTCCAACTTCAAATGGCCATAACTCCTTCATATGGACTCCTTTTTAGGTCATTCTTGTGTCCAACTTGAATCCCCGGAAGTAAGCTTTCCAATGGTGGTAGCCTTGTGTCAAAATTCCAACTATGCAAAAAAGTTATGCCTGTTTTGGTGAAATCGCGCAGTTTTGGTCCTACCCGGATTCATGCCGAACTTCTCCCAAACTAGTTTTCTTCTCTCTTTTCCTCTTTTCTTCAACTCCAAACCCCTAAACAAAGTGTTTTTGAAAGATTTTTCAAAGATTTCATCTCTCTTTCATTCATTTCCACTATGTCCTTGCTCGGTTTATCGAAAAGCGCAACATTTAACAAAATGCGAGCGTCAGAACATCGTAGAAGCTTTATTTTCAAAACATTTTGAAAGAGAGGGTTTCAAGGTCTAAAATCTTTTGATCAAGATTGTTTTGGTCCAAAAGGGATATGAAGTTGGGATTTGACTCTCTCATTGCGGAAGAAACTGAACCTTCGTCCTGCACACCTTTCACCACCAAGTAAACCATCAGTAGTGCCCAAGTCTTAAGGGCGGTCAAAAATGGGGTGTCTACACTAGGGGGATAAATTCTTTGATTATGAGGTTTGAAAGCCGTCTTGTGCTTGCCAAAATGACTGCCTGAAGGCAAACAGGATCCCCAAGACAATGCAGAATACCATGCACAATTCTGAATCTATCTTCACAAGTTTGCAAAATAAACAGTTTAAAATTTGGAAATCATGAAGGACTTTGTGCCGATAATTCAGAATGCACTCAAACCATTTAGGGGATCCTTCTCAGCACTCGTGCTTATGAACGGAATCTCATTCAAAAAGCAAATTTAAAGCTTTTTCTATTTTTAAAAGGTCACACATGCATTCCTGTAGACACAACAAAATGATCGAAAACTTGACTCCCACTTTCTTATAAAGATGAAGACATGAGGGCACACAAGAGCGACTCAAATGAAAAGACTTAACTGATGCAACAATGTAAGAAAAGACAAAGAAAATAAACCCACAACTCAATACATAACAAAATAAAATTAGAACCCTTAAGACAAAAGGGGTTTTTACTCTCCAAGTCCAGTTGCAGAATTCAAAAACAACTTGAAGTAGCCCATGGGGAGCGTTCAAACCAGCCTTCCATTCAGCAATACTAACATCCACACCAAATAGGATTGATTTCAGGCCTCCATACTGAGTCTCATAGATTGAGCCTCACAATTACCCAAGTTGTCCGCACAAATTTTTTGACCATGCTGGTTAGGGTCAAGGTTGGTTGTTGGCAAGCCACGGATGGGATTAATATTATAGGATGGCAATCCATTGCGGTTAGGGAGAGGTTTATTTACAACTTTGGGATTTGCAGGTGGGGTGATAACCTTATTGTCAATCAGGTCTTGAATTTCGTGGCGAAGGTGAAAGCAACGGTCAGTATGGTGACCGTATGCTGATGGAATGTGCAAGGGTTGGGTTATGTCTAGATGGGAGAGGATTAGGGAGAGGTCGAGGATTAAGCGGTTTGAGATACCCTTTCTCCATCAGTACCTTCAAGGCAACGGTTGGGCTCATATGGAGATGGGTGAAAGTTCATTTTTGGGAGGAGGAAGCATCAGGTTTAGAAACATTGGCAAATAGGTTGGCGGGTGTTCGTTGGGTATTTATGGGATTGGGGCTGAAATTAGGATGAGTGTCTCTGGTAAAGCGTCTGTTTTCATGGCTTACCCCCCAATTCAAAATGCTCTTAACCTGAGTGATAAAAGTGTCATCCATAGTCATTGCAACAACTGCAAGCACTTGCTGCTTGTTCAACCCTTTGATCTTTAAAGTCTTAATGACCCACCAAAGGTGTGCATAGGGATCAATAGTTACCCCAGACTCATTCTTGATACTTGCTTTTGCTTGGCCAAGGGATTGGGTGGCTATATCGAAGCGAGGCCCCACTTGTTGTTGATATATCATTACCCGGACTTAAGAGAGCTTTGGGTTGACCATTTCCCACGGTAGCTCGCTCCAAGATTGGAGAGCTTTTTGACGGGATCGAAACCCCAAATGTTAAATCTGCCACCATTTCTTAAAGGTCTTCAATCATTCTCAACATCTCAGCAGCAGTGGGTTCAGCCATTTGGCACTTTTGGGGTGTTTAAACCGGAGTGGGTGTATCCATCATGCACAAATCGGTACTTTCAACAATGAACACCTCTGACTTGGGAAAATAGGATGGAGTGATATATATACTGGGGTCAAAGGAAGGAGGTAGTGTATGGATGAGGTTAAGATGAGGATGAGGTACTTGGTCCTGGTTGGGAAGTGGGTTGGTGGTAACATTGGGTTCTTGAGGTGGAGCTATTGTCTGGCTGTCGATGAGATTCTGAACCTCATGACGAAGGTGATAGCAACGATCGGTGCCATGATCGCGTTGTTGATGGTACGCACAATATTTGGTGGGGTTATGTCTAGCAGGGATTGGGTCAAGAAGTGGTTGGGGATCAACGGGTTTGAGATACCCTCTTTCCATTAGGATTTTTAGTGTGTTGGTTAGGCTCATATAGAGGGGCGTGAAAGTTCTACCTTGAGTTTGGGTTGGACTGGCTGTTTGTGGGTTGATATTGGCAAAAAGGGTGGCAGTTTTGGAACTGGCGACGATATTGATTTCAATGGGTTTGGGAATAGTGCTACTGCTAGCATCGGTACTCCTAAAAAACACCCTCCTTGTTGGTTTGCTTGTTCTGGGAATAATCCTTTTGTTGAATGCGCTCTCAATCTGAACCTCGACTTCATACAAGTTTTTGAAAGTGAACAATGGAGTGACGATTAACTTTTGTAACATATCTGGCTCAAGGTTCTGCACCACTATCTGCACTTGGTCCCTCTTAGAAGGTCGATCTGTCACTTGTGCCGCCTTTGCTGTCCACCTTGCAACAAATTCCATAAAAGGTTCTTTTGGATTCTAATGGGTTGTTTCAAGCTTTTGTGTGGTCATTTCAATTTGGGTATTATAAGAATACTAATTGACAAATGCCTTAGCTAAATCTTCCCAGTTCTACTTCACTTTATCCTCTAACTTGGTATACCAAGTGGCTGCTATACCCGACAAGATTATTCCATACAGAGAGGGTTTTTGAGGCTTAGTCAGACCCATCGGTTTCAAGACGTCCACAAAAAGCTGGATATGTACCATAGGATCTCTAGAATCGTTGAAACGGTCATTGTGTGGCATTTTGAATCTATCTGGGAGCCTTACTGCAACCTCGGTGTACCCATCCTCAATGTCGGGTATGGAGTTAATTCCCCGTGCCCTTTTGAATTGCTTCTCAAGGTTAGCAATTTTTAGCAAGGTTGAGTCGAGATCATTAATATCAAGGGAAAAAACCCCCTCATTAGGCTGCACCAAGGGTTTGAAAACTCAAGCTTGAGCTAACCCTTCTTGGGGATCTGGACCCTATAAATCTTCAGCTGGCGGAGGTGGGTCAAAGTTCGACTGGGGTTCCGAGGCTAGATGTGTGGTAGATGCCCCAGATGGGCGTTGTTTTTCAGTACTGTTCTCATCTTGTATGGTAATTTCCTGGTTTAGGGCTGTTATCATGGCCATAACTTCTTCTGGACTCTAAGTCATCACGGGTCTGCTGAGTTAGCAATTGGAAAAATGGATGGGTGTAAACTGAGAGCTTACTAACAAGGATTTCGACCCGGTTTATACTTGATCTATCTGAACTGGATTAGTCTAGATAGGTTTGACTGGATTGGGTTTTTTAGAATGGGTCTTTTGGCATTTGGACGGATCTTTTCTGAGTTGGTCTTTGGGGATCAGATGGACTAGACCTTTGATGAGTAGGTTTTTTTTTTTTGGGTTTGGATGGACTGGGTACGACTCCTTCTTTGGCTTAGACAAACCTAGCATTAAAAACAAATGCTCAATCAGATCGGGATATCGGGTATGCTGGCCAAAACAAAGCAAGATACAATTTTTGGCCCTGGTTCTGCCTCTGGTATGTTTCCACCATATCAAACATAAACCCTTGGCTTTTGACCCAAATTCTGATTCTGATATGACCATCAAGTTTTGAAAGGAATCGCCTCAAGATTAAGACTCTCCAAGGATTGCATCACACATTTCCAAAGATTTCACATTTTGTACAAAAGCATTCAAAGCACCCCTATAAGAGGTTAGGGTTTCCTTGTCCTAACATTTGGAGTGGACTATAGCTTTACTATTTCAAACAAGTAGTATCATATCATCCTACATATGGGAGAGTATCCTGTTCTAATTTGGAATAGTCACTAGAGCGTACTATATGCACTAGGCCAATTGGTCAAAGGGATACCTTAGCAAGACTACCTAATATACCTCCACACCTAATACCGAGAAGTGAAAGGAGGATCAAACGGTACGACAGTAATCCAAATCCAAGGGTTGTGCTTCCAACATCGCAAAGCCCATGACTGGCCAGCCTTTTGGCAAGCTTTTGGGCAAGCCTCCGACAAACTATCCAGGAATAGCAGATGGAAAATACAGTGACTTAAAAGCAAATGCGATGCAAAGAACATATATAGGTAGATAAAATTTCACATCATGAATTTCATGTCAAGTTCTCTAAATCCCCAGCGGAACTGCCAAAAACTGTACCTTTGATTTTTCGTGCTCCTTTCGAAAGAGAAATAGCCCCACAGTTCGGACTCCCATGGTTCTGAATCTGATCTCACAAGTGCAATGTGAAATAGATTAAAACACAAAAGAGTCCAAATCCGGCAAATCTTTTGGAAAATTGATGTTGAATCAAAAATGCCAAAAACGAACTGCTTTGCCAGATTACAGAGTCGCCACATAAATATTTTTGGGAAATTTAGGAAACCCGTGACTTATGCCAAAGGCCATTAGTCCGTCATCACCAAAGTGTCTCAGCTTGGAAACTTAGGTACAAGAGGGGAAGGTCATGTGACGACCCAGAATTTTTCCCTCCGCTCGAGCGGAGGAGTTGATACTCGAGCGGACTTTTGGGGTTCTCAGCAATTTTGCAGTCAACCTGAGATTCTGAGGGTTGTGAATCTCCGCTTGAGCGGGGGAGTTGACGCTTGAGCGGACTGCCTTATTGGTCTGTGCGCGCTCGAGCGTGGGAGGAGGCGCTCAAGCGTGAAAAGTAAGATTGCCCTTGACATTGTAGTAGTGTATTTGGAACCTTCTTATTTTATTTTGGAGTATTGATTGAGATGGTAATTCGATGGTAAAGTAAGATTGGACCAAAAATCTTTAATTCGAACAATTCGTTACGTTCAGCAGTTACTCTTTTGCCCTTTTCTTTTTCCACATGTTGAATTTGGATGTGAGGTTAGAACCATTGGGAAGCTTATTTCCGGGGCTTCAATTTGGACACAAGAATGATCTAAAACGGAGTCCGGATGAGAGAGTTACGCATGGTTGAAGTTTTGGAATCTGTGCTGGGAGCAGGTACGCTCGAGCGGGAAGAGGGACGCTCGAGCAGGGTTTGCGAGTACAGCAACGTAAAAACGGGATTTTTAGACCTTTTCTCACATGTTCTTTTCCCCTTTTTTTTCCTCTCATTCAAAGTCCGAAACCCTAGGCCCCAAAACCTTGATTTCCTTTACTTTGATCACAATCCACCATGGTTTTTGGCATCAAGGATGGAGAACAAGAGAAGATCAATGTTTTTACGCGATTGGAACTCGGAATTGTGAAGGCTTCTTCTCAAGCTCGCTCCTTTGCTTGATTATTGAGGTAGGGGTTCTAGTTCTCTTCCATACTTACATCAAGAGATAGATTTGTGGTATTTACATGGTATAAATGTACGAATTTTCATTTTTGAGCATATAGAGTAAATTATGAGATTTGGGAATTTCGGGTTTGAAGCATTGAGGGTTCAATTGAGGGTTAAGGTGATGGAGTATGACCCTTAGATGTATAATCAAGGAAAAAATTGGGATGTAAGGTCATGGTATGAGGAGTTTGAATTTTTATGGAAAACTTTATTTTTCTTGAAAACCCTAGGTTAATTTATGATGATAAATAATGATTTTGCCCAAATTGAAGATATAATCATGGAATTGGTGGGTTGAATTATACGTGTACAAGTTTAATTGGATTTTTGGGATGTTTCGAAATAATGTTAAAAATTTGCAAATGGACTTGTTATGAGCATTATGAATCATGTGAAAATGAGAAAGGAAATTAGGGGAAATGATTTAGAGAATTAATGTGTGACTTCGTATGTGTGTAGGACACACTTCGGGAGGAATAAATGCCCCACAAGCACACTGTGAGTAATAGTACTGAAGTGTACATTTTATTTATCATTGATAATTATTATCATTAACGCTCTGTTTCTTGTAAGTGTTACACGAACATGTACACGAACATCTATGATGATTGCAAGTCAATGTGAACGTTGAAAGATTGGCATACATCGGTATGACTTTGGACTGACTCTGTTCTGTCAATAACGAATACTATCCTCTATTATCTATAAGCAAACTACGTCGTTTCTTAATGAATAAATGGAATTATGTTCATTTTTAAACCAAGTATCTGTATGAAACTGAAATTATTCTATTGTGTTACACATGGGCCCGAGGTCGTTAAGAACCTATGACAAGTATGCAAATGTTTAATATCATTATGTGACTCACGTTAGAATGTGGGTTATTCTGTCCTTATTAAGCATATGAGAATGATATATGTGGCCTCAGTTAATAGTTGTTATTATTATTATTATTCAGTTGTACGCGAGGCACCTGTATTAATTTGTAACCAAGCTATGGAAAACTTATGTGCATTATTGCATAATGATATTTTAAGAAAACTGAGATTATTTCTATTACTATTCTGGTTATGCTATGCTATGACACGATATGATGACTCAGTCTTTAAGACCTATGAAATTCTGGTATGGAGCAAAGTACTGTACGGAACTAAGTGCTGCAATGCGAGTTACCTCTAGAATCCGTACGAGCCACCTCTTGAGTCCATACATATGTGAACTGGGCTTAAAGCCAATGTGAAAGTTATGAGGCCTATGGCCATTTTGTATGATATGTTAGTATGAAACAAAGTGCTGTACGGAACTAAGTGCTGCAATGCGAGTTATCTCTAGAATCTGTATGAGCCACCTCTTGAGTTCATACATGTATTACAAGGGCTTATGCCATTACAAGGGCTTTATGCCATTACAAGGGCTTATGCCATTACATGGGCTTTTTGCCATTCTGATAAGGGCTTTATGCCATTACAAGGGCTTATGCCATTACATGGGCTTTATGCCATTACATAGGCTTTATGCCATTCTGATAAGGGCTTTATGCCATTCTGATAAGGGCTTCATGCCATTTTGTTAAGGGCTTCATGCCATTCTGTTAAGGGCTTAAAGTCACTCTGTTTAAGATTGGGCCCAAGGCCGTTCTGTAAAACATACTTTTGTACAAATGATTTTGAAACTAACTATGCTATACAATGTTTAATGGAATTCATATTTTGGGTTACAAAGTGTTTAATATGTTAAGTATTTTGTTTGAAATGATAAAAATGCTATGAACTTCCGACATGTTTATGATATGATATGTTTTCTGGATAATTTTCCCAAAATGCCTAGATACGCTACGAAACTCCGAATGTTCAAGATAGGACAAGTTTTCTGAAAAAGATACTTCGCTATGCATACAGAAACAAATTAACCATATGTTCTCTTTATTGAAAAATGCACGGATATGTAATATAATTCATGTTGAGCATTGAATTGTTATATGCTATTATTCACTGAGCTTGGCTCACTTTATTTTCTGTCTGTTTCTGTAGGCACACAACCTAGAGGTTAGCCTTAACCTGTGGCTTCCGTTACCCAGTTGTCAATCCCTGAGTATCTAAGCTCTGAGATGTTGACCGTTCAAGTTGTGGAGTTTTGCTAAGTTTTTAATTTGTACCCTAAATGTCTGTTAAGATTGATGTGTATGTAATCCGTTTACCTTCCCATGTTTTCGTTATGCGCCCGACCTTGAGGGCTGGGTCTGTATACGTATATGTACATAGCTATCTTCAGATGCATGTCACTATATATTTATCTGCATTATGTTCTGTTTGTGATCCTGGCATAGTAGTGGTAGCTCAATGGATATTATTTTACGCTATTATACGTTATTAAATGCTTCCGTGCAGGCCCCATAGGTTATATTCATCAGGTTTTATGTCCGTTTCTGAGGTGGTCATGCCCAAACTTTTAGGGGCGAGTTTGGGTTGTGACAGGTCATGAATTGAGCACCCCACTCACCCGATCAAAGATTAGCCTCCATTAATCACGATGTGTTTTTATTTACATTGTTCCGATTATTAGCTATATTTACTATGTGACACACACAACTATAGACTAATTTGCAAGATTTGGGAACATTTGATTTCATGTTTTATTTGAATTTGGTTTGTGAATTTGCCACTCGAAAAAGTGGGCATAAAATGGACATTAAATCAAACTATCCCAGTTCAAGCAACCAGCCTTCATCCACAGGTATTCAAGTAGGTATATCACTTAAGCAATTAGCCTCATGGTGAACATGATTTAATATGGAAACAACCACATCCATGCAATATGCTAAAACTCAAAATAGCTCACCTAGTACTCCGAGCCAAAACAAAGTAAACTAATTAAAAAAATATGCATGTTCTTAATTAGAGCAATATGACTAATGCAATGCATACATTATGTATTTTATAGACTCGTCTATGAGCATGGCATATGATTCTGTTCAAGACATGCGAGAAAGCACATAGTCAAGTAATGAATTTGAACATTGATATTGGGTTAGCATGATGAGTCGAGCCTTGGATGCATGCAAGACAATGGATGCAGAGCATAAGAATGCTAATTTGAAAAATGATATTCCTATACAACTAATTATTACAAGAGAGTGAGAATCAATGTCCGAGAGTCCAATTTAAACTAATTATTACAAAACCGAATAAATAAATTAAAGAATTAACTAGCTAACTACTCTATCACAACAAGGACAATCATGATAAGTAAACTAACTATTTAAGCTAACTAGCTATAGCAATTACAAATAAACAATAATAATAATTACAACACTAATAATTAACAATACTAATTATAACAACAATAATAAATAAATTAATCACAACAATACAAGGAGCATTAATCTACAATGATGATGTAAGCAAGGATGCACAAGGGTTGCATGCACAATGTCCAAGAACAGCTCTGTCTGCCCAGGTCTACTCTGTTTCACCTTTAGCCACTGCCCTATGTTTTCTGCAAAATACACTACTGAGCAAACATTGATGATCGGCCATGCCACAATGAGGGCCGGCCGTGTCTTAATTTTATGCAAAATCATGTTTTGTGCTCTGAAGTGAAAACCGTGTAGACAAAACAGTTTTGAACTCTGTTTGTCCCTTATATTCCTCTCTCTCATGGAAAGCCTCAAGAGAAGAACGAAGTCATTTCCAAAACCATCAATGAGCAAGTTGATTGCTTGATGATTTCGGACACAATTTGGACCAAAATTAATGAATACAATGAACAACAACCACCCCTCCCTCCTGTCATGGAGTAAACTCAAAGAGGGAGGTAGAGACGCTTCAAGGTTCATCAAAGCATCATGAATTGACGTATGACAACCCTTGACACGATGGACTCAGCATAACGTTCGGCCGAACCTAAGCAGTATAACTCATTTTCTTTATGTTGGTTGGTTCATTTTAAGTCAATTTTCTTTAGTCCTTGCCAATCTTTAATCCATTTGTCCAAGGTGATGATTACGTCTGCTAAATGAGAAGCACATCAAGCGAGAAGTGATTCTCAACATGAAAAAGAGACCATGACGTTGACGATGCACCTCCGTAGAGGTTAAGCCATTAAGCATAGATCTCTAGTTTATGTTTTGAAAAACCGTCATCCAGTTGAAACAACTCTTAAATGAAAGAAATGGATGGTAGCTTGCTTGTTAAAATGAAGCATCTTGACATGGAAATTAATTAAAGAAAAGCTAGAACAACATGCAACAAGCCATATATGTAAACTTATAAGAAAACAAGCATACTAATCAAAGCATGAACTAATTAAATAAATTAGGACAGCCCTAAAACAACCCTTAAAGCATAAAAAACAATAGCTAAAACCATGTTAAAAGAGCACAAAACATAGGCAAAAACAAAGAGATACAAAGCTAGTAAGCAAAGCTAAGGAGGGGTGGCTAACCCCTCCACTTTTGGGACTTCTAAACCATATTTTAGCCTATAAAAATAGTACAAAAATAGTCCAAAAACATCCCAAAAAGAGTGGCTAAAATTAAAGAAATTAGTGGGAAACACAAGGATATAAGCTTGGAATAAGGTTCAAGGAAGGGTGGTTAACCCCTCCAGCTTTGGTAGCTCTTAAATCACAAATTTCAGCCCACAAAACAGTCCCAAAATAGTGTACAAAGCATGGAAAAGGGAGGAAAAGAGTAAAAGTGAAATAAGGAAGAAGATGCAAAAGTTATACCTCTTGAAAGAGATGAAGCTTGTAGTTAAACAAACTTGATTCCAACACCCTCAAGTTTTATGAAATATGGTTTGAAACTTCAACAAAATCTTCAAGAACAAGCTCTAATGGAGTATGTATTATGTATGTATAGCTAAAGAAGGTTTGAGGGTCAAAGGAGGAAGGAAGATGGAAGGAGGTCTATTTAGCTCTTCAAAGCTTTTGGAAATTTAGCAAACCTTGAATTCTGAAGGACGAGGTCCTATTTATAGAATTTGATCCAAAGTGGTCAAACATATCTTCAAGCAAAAATATTTGTTCAATTCCCGCCAGCTATCTATTCGGCGCCATTGAGACCCGGTCGGGCCTAAAAACCAACTCAGGAAACTTTTTCATTGAGACCCTGGCCGTGCCTCAATGAAGCACGGCCGGTTCTAAATAGACCTGGTCGGGTCTAAAAGAATGCATTTCAGGCCCGACTTTAAATGGGCATATCTCCCTCATCCGGACTCGGTTTTAGGTGATTCTTGAGTCTAAATTGAAGCCCTGGAAGTCTACTTTCCAATGGTCCTCAAGTCTAAATTATAAGTGTACGAAGTGATATGCCTAATTTAGTGAAGGCTGCTCATTTCTATCTTAAAGGATTGATGCCTAACATTTTCCTATACTAGTTTTCTTCCCTTCCCTCCCATTGCCTTCATCTCCAAACCTATAAATAAGATGTTTTAAATATTTTTCAAATAGTTCACCTCCCTTCCATTTATTTCCACTTTGTCCTTACTCGGTTTACCGAAAAGGGCAATATTTTAAACGAAATGCGAACCTTGGGACATCGTAGAAGCATTTGGAAAAATATTTTGAAAAAGGGTTTTAACGTCTAAAATAGTTTGGCCGAAACGGGGTATAAGGTTTGGGATTAAAGCTTGAATCCAAATTTCTTCGTTGAGAATTGAAAAGATTGTATAGTGTAACTTCCATCATCGGGTATTTGGAATAAAGCGCCGAAGTCTTAAGGGCGGTCAAAAATAGGGTGTCTACACACACAAGATTTCTGTTCTCGTTGAGCTCATCTTTGGACACCTGCGTTAACTTTTAACAGATGTGCCGCCCCAGCCAATCTCCCTACCTAACAATGTCTTCCACATGAGATTTCACTTTTACCGTTTCCGGCTCCCACTTATCCTACACCTCTCAAGTCATTTCACAAAGTCAGACTAGAGTCAAGCCCAACGGGGTCTTCTTTCCCCGCTGATTCTGCCAAGCCTGTTCCCTTGGTGATGGTTTCACTAGATAGTAGACAGGGACGATGGGAATCTCGTTAATCCGTTCATGGGCATCACTAATTAGATGACGAGGCATTTGGCTACGGTAGACACCCCATTTTTATAAGCCTTAAGATTTGGGCGCCACCGATTGATCACCCAATGATGAAGTTTTATGCTTGTCAGACGCTCGATTTCCTCAGTAGAAAGCCTCAATTTTGAGCCTCAAAAGCCTACAAATGTTGCATTTATTTTGGACCACAACAACAACATTTTTTTCAAGTCTGACCACCCAGAGGCTTGCAGGCCACAAATGAGTGTACTGTCATCCCCTTAGTGGTTGCCTTCCCACTTGTGCAGGCAAAATAGATATTTTTTGCCAGGTGTGCCAGCTATCTCCATAGGTGCATGCACTACACTAGCTATTTCTATACTGATATTTCCGAGGGAGTAACATAATTTTCTATATATACTTGACCCCCTCTCATAAAATTAGGTTAAAAAATTTTGGTGAAGCAAAATTCTTGGAAAAAATATCTCTCTCTTCCTTGCAACCTATACACACCTCACCTAGACTTCCTAAACTAGATTTTTGAGGGCTCTTTGCTAAGGTAATTAAGCTTGAATATTAGCTCTTGAGGGTGAGAAATTGGTGGTTTATAACTCAAAGGGTCCCTCCTTTTCATGAGGTATAAGATTTAGCTCTTTTACACTACTTCTTTACTGTCTTCTCTTGCTTTTTTTGGATCATTTTTGTTTTCATGGGCTAAAACTTGTGGTTTAACGCCATTAAAGGTAGGGGGGTTAACCACCCTTCTTTAAACCTTGTCTTCTAGGCTTTTACCCTTGTGTTTCCCATTTCTTCATCAACTTTTTTTGAGCTTTTTACCACTGAATTTCAGAGATTTTTAGAGGCTAAAATGTGGTTTTGAAGTCTCAAAAATGGAGGGGTTAGCCTCCCCTCCTTGTGCTTATTTACTAGCTCTATTTCTCCATAATTGTAGCTAGCTTTTTCAACATTTTCCATGTGAATTTCAATGCTATTTTTCAATTTTTTAGGACTATTTTAGGTTGTTCATTTCCTTTATGCTTTGTATAGTATGCTTGTAGTATAATATTCCTCATAGGTTTGGTGTTTTAGGCATTAGACACCAACTTATTTGAGTTGATGGCATTTATTTCAAGCTTTCCATTAAGGGGTAACAAGATGACTAATGAACGGAAAGGTAATTAAAAAAGGTAATAAAATTGGACTAAGGGGTAACCAGATAATAAAATGGTTTGGGGTTCAATCGGACGTTAATTGAACCCATTGAGTTTTGTGCCATTTCATACTCTCTTGTGATGATAATGGTTCAAAATATCAAGTCAACCACTTCCCTTGATCAACATCATGATAGGGGGAGGTTTTGTTGGTCTTTTAGCTTTATTTATTAAGCTTTTATCCATTGATCCATAAATCGTCACGCAATGAATTTGTGTTGATTGATAGTTTGTGAATCAAGCCTATCCCTCCTCTGATCTGTTTGATAATAAGGAGAGGCAGGGTGGACAAACATCCTATGAAAATGCTCTGTTTGATTTGTTTGTGAATCGAGCCGGCCCCGTCGGCCTCAGCAACCACTAAATTCTTAGCTTCTGCTATAGGAGGAACCTCGAGAGGAGCGTCATCATGTGGAATACCATCATCTGCCATCTAGAAAGAGGGTGAAAAGTGATGAGAAATGGAGAAAATGAGAAAAAAGAGAGAAAACTTGAAAAAAAAAAGTCAACCCTAGGAGAGAGAAAGTGGATGAAAAAGTGAAAACCCAGGAAAATTTGCAAAACCCAAGAAAAACCCGAGGGAAACAAGCCTAAACTGATGAAAACCCAAAAAGGTCAACGAAAACAAAATCTAATTGGTTCAAAGTGAAGAGGGCCAAAGAGGGTTTACGAATAAAGTTTGCGTGTGGCGTTGGAAAACATGTACAAAGCACAAATCTAGCGAGAGAAAGCACCTACAGAGAGAGGGATGATGATTTCGGATGTGT